>CAIGRN010106528.1:0-18926 GCA_903798345.1 Fraxinus anomala | reverse complement strand
GCTACCAAAAATCGTACCTGTTGATCTCCGAGCCTGACGACTGAAAACGAGCACGAACAAGACCTTCCGGTACCTGAAACAAAGGCGTCGAGGTGTATCCTCGTCGCCCCTCCGATGCTTAAGTCAGAGAGAGAATTTGAGAGAATACATGTGCTGTGAATTATGTTAAAAAACTTACCTTGATAATGAATGAGAATGATGTATTTATAGAGGTAGGTGGTGGACTCCTAGTAGGACTACAACGTTGAGATTCCTAGGAGTTCTAGTGCAATTGGAAGTCGCAACTAAATTGATTTTGCATTACCCACGTATTTGGATAGAGGTGGGATTCTGGTGGTAGAATCCTATCCGAGTGAGGTAACATATTACCGACAGGACTTTGTACCTAGAGTCGGACAAATCTTGGCATGAAGTAGGGTCCTGAAAATTAGGGGCTGCTTAGTATGACGTTTTAGCCGTGACTTCGAGGTAGACATTGAAGATCGAGGAAAGGCAATCCCGAGGAAACATGACTGAGGACGTCATACGTGTTGAGACCAAATTGGACCAATTCTCCTCTGGCACATATGCTCGAGCTACCCAAATTAGTGTATCATCAGATATAAATTGTTCATATTGTTTGGATTTATTGTGCAAATCGTGTGTGTAATTTTACTTTAGACATTTAGACCCTCAAATCGATCATTATTTGCACAACATGTCCTTTCCGTTACTTGCCCTTTAAAACAAAAAACAAATGGAAAAAATAAAAGGATTCTCCATCTCGTATCAATTTCTTCACCCACCCGGTCAAATATTTTACATAACCTGTAAAGCAATTATTTTTTCAAAGTACGTCAATATTAAACTTAGGATAATTGTAGCAAAAGTTTTAAATCTTTGAAATATTAGAAGGTTTTTTCCAAACATTTGATTTGTTACAGACGTCACCTCCTAACATTTTCAAATGTTGCAGGTGAAGTCCTTTTCGACAGTTTACATTCATAATTCTGTCAGTTGGCCAAAATTTTAATTTTGACCACATTTTTAATATTTTAAAAATGAGTAAAAGAGTAGCTTTCCATTTATCACATTAAATAATTAAATAAAAAAACACGTGCACAAACACAATCATTTTCTTCCTCTCAACTCTAACCCACCCCACCTCAAACCCAAAATCCACACCGACCGTCATCACCTCCACCTCCACCTCTACATCCATCAAATCATTTCGAATATAATCAAATTCTCTCAAGACTGTACCACCATGTCTATGATGGTTGTGGACACCTCAACAATGGTAGAACACACTAAATACAGAAAGCCCAAAAGCCAAAATCACCTTCCCTCCTCTTCCATCGCCGCCTCCAAGAGAAAGAACTTCACAACTGCAACATTCAGAGGATTAGGCTGCACTGCCTCTTCAAAGGTCTCAGATCCTACAGTGATAAGAATATCGACTAATTGGAATGCTAACAAAGTGAAAAAGAAGAAGGTGAAGAACAAGAAAATCAACAATGATAACAACAAATTACACATTGATAATTCTACTACTATTGTTATTGTTACAAGTAACATAAAAAAATAGCCCATCATCAAATACATCACAGCCGTTGGCTGTATCATCAAATTGTGGTGGTTCACCCGATGTATGGTGTGGTCATGGGATTCAGTTTAACAAGTAGGATTTTGAGTGGTTATACTAAAAAGGTGGAAGTGGAGGTGGATGTGTGGATTTTAGGTTTAAGGTGGTGGGTGAGGGTGAGGGTCAAGAGGAAGAAGACGATTGTGTGTGTGTGTGCGCTTTTTTTTTTTATTTAATTATTTATTGTGATAAATGGAAAATCATTCTTTTGCTCATTTTTAAAATATTAAAAATGTGATTAAAATTAAAATTTTGATGAACTAGCGGAATTATGGATGAAAACTGTCCAAAATGGCTCCACTTGTAACATTTGAAAAGATTAGGAGTGACGATTGCAACAAATCAAAAGTTCGAAGAAAGTTTGTTAATGTTTCAAAGGCTTGAGATTTTTGCTACAATTATCCATAAAACTTATTTATTTTTGAGAACCATTCATGTGTAATTTTATTACTTATTTTAGAACTCACCTTTTTTCTTATAAATTCCATTATAGTAGAGATTGAAATTTTAATTTTAATTTTAATTAATAATTAATTTTAATTACATATCTTAAGTCAATACTTGTTTGTTTGAGTCCAATTTTATCAAAAAATTATTTTTGTTTAAAATTTATTTTCAATTACACATTATCCACTAAAATAAATTTTTACGTAAATGAAATTTTTTTTATTATTTTTTAACCAACATTTCCTAAAAACACTATTTCGAAATACATTTTTTAATCAAAATGGGGCTCAAACAAGGGAATTCCAAGAAAAATGCTGCATGTACATTCTTTTGTTGATATTGTAAGTGTTGACAATTGTTGATTAGATGAAAATTTTGTCAAAAATTTAAATTGTCAAATGATGTGTTGTCATATGATAAAATGTAAAAAATGATGTAATATGATTGATTTTTCAATCACGTATTTTATTAATTTTTATCATAATTTATTAAAATTTTAGTTTTCGATGCATAAAAAAAACGGCATTATTTAAAAAAACGGGAAAAGCCATTTGTACACCATTATGTACATCCCCCTCACTATAGTTGGGGGGAGGGGGAGGGGGAGGGGGAGCGGGGGCCTTTTTTAAAAAAAAGCGGGCCCCTATTATTGTAAGGGACTATCAAATTTAGTGTATATTTTTAAGAAAAAGAAGCTAACCCCCCACTATTGTGAGGGAACTATGAAACTTGGTGTACATTAAACCAAGTTTGATCCTAAAAAAATTAACTGCTAATAATGTACACCAAGTTTGATCCTAAAAAAATTAGGGAGATGCTACATGTACCTAAAGTCTTACCAAATTTTTTTGTTAAGACTTTGGGTACAACAAGTTTTATCCAAAAAATTAACTGCTAATGAGTGGTGAGTGGTGACCCGCAATCATTCTCTCTCTGCCAAAGTTGCCCACACTGCAATTTACACAGATCCATCGTTCCAGCCAAACAAAAGCTTACTGCTATAATTTTTTATTCCGCCATGGCTTTATCTTCTTTTCTCTCTCGCCTGCGTTCTTCTTCAAAACCAATTTATTCCAATCTAAAAACCTCATATTTCCATAATCAGAACACCCTTCTATCAAGAACTCTCATCGTGGGCTCTGAAAACAGTAAAAAACCATTTCAATCCTCATGGTCCAACCCTTTGCTTCTCATGGCTTTAGCTGCCTCTGCTGGCTCACTTGCTGTGCAATTTCCTAACAACGATCGTTCATCATTTTGTGATGCCCCAAATATTAATCAAATGTAACAGTCACCCTTTTCAGTTTCTTGCTTATTTTTTTTTTTTTTTTTTTAAAAAATCTGATGGATTGGTCACAGTTTGGAAGTTTTGAAGTTGGATTCCTTTCCGTGTTTGCTTGTAAGTTATAGACGTTTATCTGACAAATTCAATTAACTAAACAAGATGAGATTTTTTCCCTCATTATATATCTGTTGGTTCTGTTTAAGAGGTTTTACAGCATGTTTGGCTAAGCTCAAATACTTTTCTTACAAGTGAATAAGTAAGTTTTAAAACAAATAATTTTCTTATATTTGTGATGCCCCAAATGTTAATCAAATGTAACTATTACACCCCTTTTTAGTTTCTTCAATATTTTCTGTTTATTTTGAATTTATGATGGATTGGTTAAGGTTTGGAAGCTTTGAAGTTGGGGTCTTTTCTGTGTTTTGATTGAAATTTATGGACATTCTACATCACAAATTCATTTAAGGGAACAAGATTGGATTTTTTCTAACATTATATATGAGTTGGTTTTGTTTGGAGGTTTTAATGTTGGTAGCTTTTTTTTTTCCTTTCCTTTTTTGTGGCAGATGGATCATATTAAAACATTTAAGTGGATTAATAAGAAAAGGAATTTTACTGTAATAATCCATTGGAAGTTATGAAGTTGGAACCCTTATGGTTTCAAGAACTCGCTTAATGGAAAATTATATTTTTTAAGAACATGAATGATGTTATATAGATTTTTTTGTTTAACCTTATGTTATTCCTTTGAGTTTGTAGAGGTAAGAGCATTGACGGCAAAGGCAGCACTGAATATCTGGTCAAAGGTTCATATAGAAAAGTTCCACAAGAGCTTATTGATGAATTGAAGGCCATCTGCCAGGTACTTTCTTTCCCACTTTAAGCCCTTCGATTTAGCTATTGAGCTGGAGTTCCATTTTGACATTAATCAAGTATTGATTGTTTTCTCCAACACCACTACAGCATTTTATTACTCAATCTTACTCGTTTTAATGTTAACTTCCAGTTCCTCGTACAATTGTTTCTTCGTTGATTATAGCATTTTGAATTTCTTTCTGTATTAAAAAAAAATGTTTAACTACATTCATTCTTTTGAATTTTGACTTGGAAGAGAGGATATGATTGCAGACCTTTTTGTTTGCTTTGAATGGATTATAATGTTATTCTGCATGCAGGATAACATGACAATGGACTATGATGATAGATACATCCATGGGAAGCCTCAAAGTAGCTTTCATAAAGCAGTGAACATCCCTGACGTGGTTGTTTTTCCAAGGTGAGATTAGTTCTTGGATCCTCAGAAATCTGTAGAACTACTTACTCTTTGTTATTTTACCTAGAATTTCCGTGGCTTGTTGTGTGAGATGATCTTTTTTTCTTTGCAAGGAAAGTGCAGTCCAAACATTTTTTTTTCTTATTCTTCTTGTCAAGGAATGTTATGAAAATGATAGTAGGGGTGCTTTGATTATTAAAGTGTCAGGGAAAATTTATAAATTGTTGATCGGCATATTTTCTTGTAGTTGTTGCTCTTTTATTGAAATTTATTTGAAGTGATGTATGTCCTTCATATTTGCGTTAATTCTTTGTGAGTTGCAATTACATTTGCGATTATCAGCGTCAAATTAATGTAGGTGGTTTGGGGGTATGTAAGTTGGCATATATTGGGGTCCAACCGTTTAAACGTAATTTTCATAAGAACATTACTTAATTTTAGGGGACTTCAAGTAACAGTTATGTAAGAAAATTTTCTTTTGATGCAGGACAAGTGTGGAAACCACATTCCTACCACAAAGCACTTAAAAATCGTAGTTGTATTAAGCTAATCTAAAATCCAATAACATGCTGCTGTAGAATAGGAATTCTGGTGTCTGTTGAGGAGTGGCAAGAATGTCAATGATCAGTGGCATTGACTGACTTAGAATTTAGGCGGAATTGAATTATTGAATGTCAAATACTCATTACAATCTATCCTATATATAGGAGAATAGTCCTATCACAAAAGGAAAGGAAATGATAAGAATCCTAAACTATATTATTTCCTAATAAACTAGGATATATTTAATCTTTCCATTCCAATTGCCAGTAACTTTAGGGTTAGAATAAAAAAGACGAGTCACCAGAGGTTTTTCAAACCAAAAGAAAAAACGATCTTCATTTTCCGGTTTTTGATAAGTATTTTGAATTTTGAATTTTCATGATTTAATCAGATAAGAATCTTCATAAACTCAGCTGTTTTTAGAGTATGTAAATCTAAAGTGGAGAAGCTGGGCTCTGTAGTTCGATTATTTTTCTATTTCTTTTCTTTTCTCTTTTCTCTTTTCTCTTTCCTTTTTTTTTTTCGGGGGTGACTGAGTGGCTTTTATAAATCAAAATTCATGATTGCAAGAAAGAACAGGTAGTGTGGAAAATGGGTTACCACACATTGTATCTTGCATATCAATGGGTAATTGTGATACAATGAAGCTTTAATTCCATGATCTGCAGTAAGTTGTGTAAGCAGTTCATCCTGTCATTTGGTTAAAGAATAGAAACTAAAAGAAAACGAGCAAGCATTGTTTGTCTCTGTAAATGATTTAGCAGTTTATTGCAAATGACATTGAAGAGGTTAAACATATTTCCATAGCTTTTAGCTGCTTTCTTCTTTTGGAATCACATCATGTTCAAGTTCCTGGCTTTCTCGCCCAATGCAGGTCTCAAGAGGAGGTGTCCAAGATTGTCAAATCTTGTAACGAGCACAAGGTCCGAGCTTCTATTTTGTTCGAAGTTTCTGATTTGAGTTTATTAGTACTATTGTTTTTCTTCCTGATTGTGTAGTGGTTAAATAAATTGTTAAAGAGGAGCAAATTTTGATAATTACTATGGAAGGAAGTTATACCCCATCAATTTATCCGCATCGTTTTGGTCATTTTAGTTAAGTGCCTACTACATTTGATTTTTACTTCTCTACTTTAACCCCTTTTTTTTAATCAGGTCCCTATTGTTCCCTATGGTGGAGCTACATCAATTGAGGGCCACACGTTATCCCCTAATGGTGGCGTTTGTATCAACATGACTCAAATGAAAGTATGAGTACTGCAAATTGTATATACCAGACTTGATTTGATGTCTTAAGATTTACAAGATGACCCGCCTTTCTTTTTAGTGTTAAAATGAATCGTTTTTCTGGCTTGACAATCTTATTTCGTTCTTATCTTTTCAGGAATGACTATAATTGTCAAATCATATTGTCATTTCTATTTATGTGGCTTAAGTGAAAGTTTAATTGATAAAAGATGAAAAGTAGAATAGTGGACTATGAGTCTCCAAATACATGAAAGAAAACTCAAAACCATGATATAGAAAATAATCAAACACTGATCTCTAACCGTGCATATACACATACGATATATCTAAATGAGATAAACCACCAAAAGAGTATATTATTTTTGCAATCAGGATGAGAGAATGATCATTTCCTGAATGAAATACAAATTTATTCCCTAATAAAAGAAAAATAAAAAATACCTGAAATCTAATACTTAAACATGATTAGATAAGAAAAATTTTCTAGCTCAAGGGTCCTGTCCATTTAAAGTAAGTTCTACATAGATGAAAAGAATGTGTGGGTAGATGGATACCAAGATCAACAAAAAAATTGAATACAATAATATTGTTTTCTCAATAAAAGGCTCAAGTAGTTGGTGAACATTAGTTTTTCTCTGATATTTCCACTGGCCTTACTTCTACCTAGCACTCCTCATGATATAATACTTAGATGTCTTTTCTCTATGGATCTTGGATTTTATGTCTTCTTTGGTTTTCTTCAAATGTTGAATCTTTCTTGCCATTTATGTTTATTCAGGTCTTATTTCCGAAATTCTTGCCATATGTTTATCAGGTCATATTTTTCCAGAAAGTTAAACTTGGTTGGTTTCAACATCTGTGCAGTAACTACACTAGGAGGCTGTCATCAATTGCAATAATATCTGTAACCATAATTGGAAAATTTCCAAATTACTTACCTTGAAAACTGTTTAAATTGTAGAACATCAAATCCTTAAATCTTGAGGACATGGATGTGGTTGTTGAACCTGGGATTGGGTGGATGGAACTTAATGAATACCTGGAGCCTTATGGCCTATTCTTTCCTCTTGATCCAGGTCAGCTTCTTTTGATCTTTGTCAGTCAGTGCTTCTATAGTTTCCAACTTCAACAGAACTTTTGTGTTTACTTCAGGATTTCTGTTTTAGGATGATGTTTGAAATCGAGTAAGTTTTTTGTTTTAAGTATCTGCTTGCTATATGGTCATTTGAGTGGTTTCATGTGAAGAAAGAAAATAGTAAAATACTCCTGAATCAAGTTATTTCTAAACATAAAGATTTGCTCACTCTCGTAGCCTTATTACGTAATCAACCAAAGAGATTTATCATTTATATATTCAAGTACTATGTAATAAAACCTTCCTAATTGGCAGGTCCTGGAGCAACAATAGGGGGAATGTGTGCTACACGTTGCTCTGGTTCTTTAGCTGTAAGGTTATACCTCGCTTCTTCAATTCTATAAACATGGATGTTATTTACTTCACACCATTCCTTTTGAGCATCTGGGCATTGATAAAAATGATAAGAATTTTTCTGAATGAGGCACTATTTTAAGTTTACCATTTATTGGTTACCGTCTCATGCATTGACATTATAGTTTTGTTCAAACTGCCACGACTGAGTTGCTATAGTATATAATAATAAAAATTCTCAGTGCTCAGCATACATAGTCAAATTGTTGTTCCACCAGCAGCCCCGCTAGCTGCTCTTGACTGATCTTCATATCTGGCATAAATAACCTTTGCCTATAGCTTAGAGTGAGAAAAATCTAAATTTTGTGATAATATTATTGCATTTCATTAAGTCTGGTTAATTATTCTTATATCTAGCATGTAGGTATGGAACTATGCGCGATAATGTCATCAATCTTAAGGTTCGTTTTAACCTCATTAAATATGTGTTTGATCATTGATGTACATAACATTGACAATGTTTCTTTCTTGTAGGTTGTTCTAGCCGACGGAGACATAGTCAAGACAGGATCCCGCGCAAGGAAAAGTGCTGCAGGGTGTGTCCCTTTTTTATAACTATTATTTACATTATTCTATAAAATCTTTATATTTATACTTTGTTTCAAGCATCTTAACTTACTATGAAGAAAACAAGTGAAAGCATTTTCCAATAATCATAAGGCCTAAACTTCTATCCTTTTATCTATATCATTGATGGGTAGGATTGCGAAGAAGAGGAGACTATAGATTACCTGTAATATGAGCAGGCGTCGTTTTTCTTTTTCCTCTGTGACTGTTCGCAGTTGATTATTTTGCAGTTTAAAAATGAGGCTCTCGAGTTAAATTGTAAGGAAATGATGTGGGTTTTTTCTTTTTCTTGGCCACATGTTTGACGTACCTTGGTATTGTAAGATGTTAAGTAAATCAATTAAATTCTAGTGAAGGCACTTAAATGCACACATGTGACCCCTTCCCTTAAGATTTTAGATTAAATAGTTCAACGTGATATCGCACGAAGCTCTGAGTTAAAGTATCATCGCCTCCCATTTATTAAAACTGTGCATGTATTAGGCTTTAGATGGGAAACCTGGCCTATAAGTGAGGGGGCATGTTTAAGACACATTTTAAATACATAATTGTGCCACTCTCTAACATCTTTAACTTTTAGATCAAGTGGTTCAACAAATGCTAATGCATTCTTGATTCTTATAATCTTGGTCAGAGATTGCAAGACGCTGGTAGTAGTTATTGTTGCATTCTTATGCAGATGTTTTGTACTTTCAGTTCAGAAGCTTCTTTCTGCATAAGAAGTCGTGTTGTTTGATGCATGCTTGTTAGTGGGTCTTCGCTCACAAGCATTGTTTATCTGAATAAATATATTGTAATTTCCCCATCATGTAGTAAAGACTGATTCTATTTCGGTATGAACCTGTACTACTTCTGCTTCTTGTACTCTTTCTTGCAAATGTATTGGATTGACCTTATAATAACAGAAAAAAAGTTTGAGAACAGTTACTTAAAAAGGAACGTTTACTAATGAGGCCAGACATCATCTATATTTACTTTCACCTTGATCTCCATCTTTTTAGTGTATTTACTTTCCACAGCATAAATGAAACATTTCTTTAGCTTTCCTTCTGCTTGAAAATTGCATACTGTCATCAGAATTTGGTCTTTTCCAGCAGCAAAATTTTGTTATTAATTTTTTGAAACATCACCAAAGCCTAGGCGGGATTATTAGGCCTCAACCTAAACCCAGTGTTTGGGGGGTGGGGGTTGGAAATACCCTTACCATGTCTACTAATTAAAAATAAAGTACACATAGGACGGGGACGTTCATGCCTTGTAGAGTTACATGAGGAGAGGACGATAGAAGTTGCAACAAAACTAAATTTGGAGATACTATCTCCATTACATATATCAAAGAAATAAAATTAATAAAAGAAGGGAAAATTGGAGTTGGGCTCTCCGACCTTTCACATGACGTTGTCATAGATCCCTAACCTTTAAAGTGAGGTTCTGGGTTTGCAACCTCTTTAAACGTATGAATCTAGGTCCCTACTTGACCAAAATGTCAATATATATGATAAAATCGAACACGACTTCCTCGTCATTTGAAGATGGAGGGCAAAAATGTCAATCCATTAACATTTTTATCTAATTTCAATTGAAATCTGCACGTGTTTTTAACATCCATATTGACGGTTTTGGTCTGTAAGAACCAAATTAACATATTTAAGTAGGTTGGAGGCCCATAACCGTACCACACAGAAAGTTGAGGAGCCCAAACCTAATTTTCCCATGAAAGAACACGTGTCCATTAATGTTGAAAATATGAAATTTGTAGCCTATCCATTCTGACAGCCCTGCTAGTTTACCTGATATATTAAGTGGCAGCAAAATTTGATTAATTTGAATTATGTCCCAATTTCTGTTTATAATAAGTCCCATATTTATTTTATAGATCCAAAAGTCAATATCATTGTCCTCCTTGGCTTCTTGTTTTCAATATGTAAGTGCTGAGAGAGGACCCCCATATGTAACTGTTGTAGCCAATTATAAGAGACTTGTGCTGTATTATGCCATCAAAACAAAAGGTAATGCCCAGATTGCTGGGTTTGTTATATTCTTTTGAGGGGAAGTTTGTACTCCTTTTGTATGATTGAGAGGAGAAAATTTCTGTTATTTGATCAGTGTGTAACGTGTATTATTCTCCTTTCAATCTTATCGTTCCATTATTCATTTCTGCTAGTTCCTTTTTTTGTTGGAATTTACCAATTTTTGGTGTGGCTTCTGATTCTTACTGGAAAAAGGAAACAATTTGTTGTGCTATTCCGCAAAATTTGTTTCTTTGTGTAATGAGAAATAATTTTACTCAAGAACCCTGGTAACTTATGTACTTGCAAACTTCATAGGTATGATCTGACACGTCTAATGATTGGAAGTGAAGGAACCTTGGGTGTTATAACTGAAGTCACTCTACGTCTGCAAAAGATTCCACAATACTCAGTGGTATTCCCTGTTTGTTGACAACGGTGGTCCTTTTTTGGTTTGACACTAGCTCATTGTTTTTCCTCCTCTTAACATGTTTTCATGAACTCATGTGCTGCTATGTATTGCATATGTGAGTGAATGGCTTTTGTTAGCTTACTCGTATTAGAAAGTTAACAAGAGGCAAGAGCCACTTTGTTCCTTAATCAGGATGTATTACTAATGAGCATGATAATTTCCTTCTATTGATTCACACACGCATGTGTAGGTGAGATGTGACATTATTTTGATTGGTGCAATTGTAATGTAAAATGTTCCGTTCTGATTAGTTTTTTCTGGAGTTTTGTTTAGGCTTCAAATATGCATTTATTCTTGGATTTAATCATGGTTCAGGTTGCAATGTGTAACTTTCCTACAATTAAAGATGCAGCAGACGTTGCTATTGCCACTATGATGTCTGGCATACAGGTTAGGATTTATGCTAAATTTGCTATTAATCTAATCAGTCTGGCATACTGATGTTGCTGTAGCTGCATGTATTTGACGAGATCATAGATGTTGCATGTTGCGTATGTCTGCTGAAATCATATGGTAGACTTTATATTAGTGCCTGTTTGTAAGCAAAGGATTTTCAGTGATGTGCTTGCATGTTCATTTCATCTTTCTGCAAGAAGGGATTGAAACTTGACCTCATTTGAACTACCTAGGCTGGATTCAGTTGATATGAATATTTTGAATTATAGCATATGCTAATGAGGTTAGATTTTCTCCATTGTTTCTCCACTGTGTTATTGTTCTGTTATGCTCGCTAGGTTTCAAGGGTGGAGCTTATGGATGAAGTTCAAGTGAGGGCAATTAATCTTGCTAACGGGAAAAATTTACCCGAAGTTCCGACTTTGATGTTCGAATTTATTGGCACAGGTGAAACATGTCTCTTTCCAATTATTGGCCACAACATATGTCATTTTATTTATAGACCATAATGCATTCTAAAATTGAAGTTGATATTAGTGCTTGTTTGGAAGAATTAAACTGGGATTAAAATGAAAAGTAGTGGGTCCCGCAAAATTTGTGGATAATTAGTGCGTACAAGTTTTGAATGTGTGGTTGAAATTAATGTTTGACTTTGACTTCAAATTTTAATGAGATTATAATTTTATCCAAACATGCACTTATTTTATGATGAGGCAAGACAATTCATCTTCTCTCCCTTTTTTACTTTCTTCTCTTTCGTGTATGGCTCTTGTGGTGGATACATGGGTCTGTATATGTGATTGTGTGTAATAGCTTTGTTAGCAAACGATTTAAAACTTGTGGTCTCCATTGGGAGAGGAAGGAGGATAAATTGTCAAATATTCTAGTGACAAATGTTGACTTTTATTTCGTTCTGGCATTTATAGGAACAAAGGAGGGTTGTGCAGACTGGTGGGTTGAAACCAAGTTTAAAACTTCGTTACATCTTAGTATCCAAGCCGTTCTGTACATTTTGTTGGTGGTTATTAAGAAGTGGTAAAAAGGGTTATAAAAAAGAGGTAAAAAGAGTTTTGAGTTCAAAGAACAAGATGGTAGACTTGCATGGTGAAAAACAAGTAAATGTTAAGGGTAAAGTTTTGAAGGAAGGAAATTAGCATATTGATGAAGACAGTAAAGCAATGTGGAATGAGTGGCTAGTCGCATCTGAATCATAACAAACGAGGTATTAGGAGAGACTAATTTTGTTGCATAGGAGGTAGGTATCTTTAGGCCCATTTAAGATTAGGCTATTTGTGTGCTTGATTAGGACACAAAACGAGAACCATCATGCTTGTAGGCTGATACCTACGATTTCCTAGGTGATGGTGCCATATGGCTTAGTCCTCATAATCTTTAACTTGTAACTTCTGTGAGTGAGTGGACCTTGGAGCCATTGACTAATAACAGGCATACCCCCCGCTCCCTGCAGAGGTTGGTAATGACCCTAGTTTATGTGCTTTCTTAGGAAGATAAACCTTGACCGCAAAATATGGGAGACAAATGGACAAAATTATTGTCTCGTGGGTTTGATTTAGACATGTTGTGTTCTGGTTATCACATTCTAACAGTTGTAGATCTAGAAGCCTTTATTCTCAACGGGATATGAGTTAATCCTTGATCATTCCACACCATGCACATTCGAGACACCCAAAATATTAAATAACCTGAAAATTTGTAAATAAAGATCTATTTGAGTTCCGTGTATCATCGAAGAGTTGAGTGTAAAATAATGTACAACTGTCAAAATAGAAATCAACTACAGGGTGGGCATAAGCTTTATATATGAAGAACTGCTAGTTCACGTTTGAATCTGTTGTAGGTTTGACTGTTCTATCCTTAATATTCTGTGTTTCAGCTCTCAGATTGTATTTTTAAGTAGTATATTGGTAAGACATATACATAACAGCTAGTGCAAATCAGATTTTGAGTTAAATTAGTCTAGCTAACCGTTAATTCCTGTGATCTAAAAATTTCATTTTCATCTTAATTTGCTGGGTAAGATATTTAATGTGATTAAATTTGGCAAGAACGTTTTTGACTTGCTAACAACTCATAATAGTGCCACAGATTTAACTAGAAAAATTATTTAAATCATTTAATACTTTGGAGCATTTAAATGACCTTCACACTTCAATAGAGTATTTTGATATTGGACATTTTTTATTTTTTGATCGCCAACTTTGTTTTTGTCTCAATGTCCACCAGAAGCGTATGCACGTGAACAAACACTTATAGTTCAGAAGATAGCTTCAGAACACTATGGCTCTGATTTTGTGTTTGCAGAGGATTCTGAAGCGAAAAAAGAACTTTGGAAGGTATGCGTTTTAAAAATCACGAGCCAATGACACACAATCTTTTCAGTTCTTTCCATTATCTATCTTTTTGTAGCATTTTTGCTCTTAAGACTCAGTACCTCCTGCTTCCGTTTTCTTTATCTAATACTGGAGATAATAAATTACCTTTTAATCATCATTTTTTAAATAATTCTCTGATTTAATATTTAGAGTTTTAAAACTATTGAATAACGCATTTATGGATATTTTTGCTTCTTTGGGCATGTATAAAGAAAATATGCAGCAGGGGGTTTTCATTCCAAAGTAGGTTAATGTAGAAAGGCTGGTATTATTCCTTCATTGTAAATGCTAGACTAGTTATAAAACGCTGTAATCTTGAGTTTGTTCCCCAATGATCACCCGTTCGAGTCCCCTCAGGGCCACTGAGGTGAGTATCCGGCCGTAGTATTTCTTCACATCAAAATACAATTTCTATCCCAATTTTTATCAGTTAAATTCATAACATCAGCCAGTAGCCTTAATCACACCTTAGTTAGTTTCAAATGGACCTGTTTATTGGACAAGATTGTTCCTTGCTTTAATAAATTTCCCTTGTATTCTATATCTTTCTAAATGATTTTTACCTTCCGTGTTTCCTCCCATGAAAAACGATTTTGCTCCTGAAGGGATTTAAGAAACTTCCCATAAATTAACCTTTTTTTTCTGTATTTTAGATAATTATGATGCTTTTCTTTTTCTCTAGTTTATCTAATCTTTTAAATTTGTTTTACATGTAGATAAGAAAGGAGGCCCTTTGGGCATGCTTTGCTATGGAACCAAATTTAGAAGCGATGATAACGGTAAGTTTTTCCCTTTGTATTGGACATCCATATTTTTAGGCTAGAAACAATTGATGTGTGTGTCTAGTTAAAGCGTAAAGGTTTAGGTTTTGGATGTGGTAGTTTTGGTAATCCCTCTCTTCCCCTTCTCACTTTGATCCCTCTCTGCACCTGGCTATTTCATGCTTCTTAGCCTTCTAGATTTCAAATAATTCATGGATCTTTTTAGTTCTTAGCTAACCATAGTAAGTTGCTTTTTGGGCTCTAATTGAAACTTGGAAAACTGAGGTATTTTTTTATCAAGCAGGATGTATGTGTTCCGCTATCAAGCCTTGCAGATTTGATATCAAGATCTAAGCAAGAGCTGGATTCTTCATCTTTAGTATGGTATAGTTTTTCTCTGTGGTGATGTTTAGGAGGTAGTAAACCTTGTTTCTACACCTTGCTTTTCTTATGCTCTTACATTTTAACATTTTATATGCTATAACAGCACCGTCATTGCTCATGCTGGTGATGGAAACTTCCACACTGTGATTCTATTTGATCCTGACCGAGAGGAACAAAGGAAGGAAGCTGAGAGATTAAACCACTTCATGGTGCATACAGCTTTAGCGATGGAAGGTATTGCATGAGCTGCTTAAGCAAACTCTACTTTTTTTCAGCCAGAAATTTCTATTATCAAAGTTTCTTCTTCAGACTAATGAAGTCTTCTCATATACTGCCCCGTCCATTAATCATGTTATAATACACTAAATACTAATACCATTTTTTTTTTTAATAAAGTAAACCACTTCTGCTGGGATAGGAGTTTTTAGGCTCCTACCCAATAGTGTAATGAGGGGTTTGGCATTTTCTCTACCCGTTTATTAATATAGAAATGAAGTACTAGAAGGGGAAGTTGGGCCTTACCTCCTAACAAGAATACAAGAAAGAACTTGTGAAATTTAGACAAGTTACACATTTGGATCCTATTCTTATCTGCTAGCTTACATTAGTGAAGCCTATTCAGAGCATGCAATTATTCAGCCTTTAAGCTACTGAACTAGAAAGCCCCTAATTTGGGCTTCCTTTTTCTTAAATATGGAAGGTGGCAAAGCTTATTAGTTCTTAGGATACCCTTACCATATCCTTCTGTATGAGTCACAATCCATTTCCACCCTGACTTAGTCTTGAATATACGTCTCTCTGATACTTGACAGGGTATGTTAGTTTATGTTACAAATCCGTCGACATTTTGATAAGAAGAGTGGTATATTCAATGTTGGTCCTGTCGAGTACCAGTTCATTCACGGTGAATTAGTGTGTCACATCCATGATGATACAGTAAATTGAGTGGCATCCTTTCCGTTCTTAAAGTTTACTTGGTAGCTACCTCTGTTTTCACTGATTTTAGTTGAGGATTAAAATAAATGGATATGTTCTTAATTCTGCATGTTTCTGTTATTTATGTGTATAAACCGAGTAACTCTTTTTGCAGACGACGTTATTTTTAACATCTGAATGCCAAAAATGATGAATAGGACTATATGCTTGAGTTACTCCCAACTCCTGCACTGGCTTTTATGTATTGTGGAATTCAGTATACAGTGTGGAATCGTGTGAAAATTTGAGAAAAAGATATCCCATTACGATGTTTTCTAATCATTTGATTCCATGGCTAAGCAGGAACATGCACTGGTGAACATGGCGTTGGCACCGGGAAAATGAAGGTATTATTAAATGTACCGAGACTCTTAGTACTGTTGACACATTGACTTATAGACAACAGCACACATACAAATCCCATCTACCTTGTGACATTTTGGGAATGATGGGTTAGATGTTCGAGACATGTTTTGTGTAGACCAAAAGATGTTCAGTTCACAAGATTGTATCTCGATAGAAGATGTTGGAAGGGGTAGATTAAAAACAACATGACAACTAGACTACCATTTCAGCTTGTCGGCTATTTCATGTCAACTAACATGAAATTTCGCTGGAAGTTTAATAATGAGTAGTGTTTTTAACTCCATGTCTATGTCTATGTCTATGTTCTCCTCTAGTTCAAAAGTATCACCCTGAAGATGGTTCTGATTGTTTTATCTATATATTCCAGTACCTTGAGAAAGAACTAGGAATCGAGAATTTGAGGACAATGAAAAGGATAAAAGACGCTTTAGATCCCAACGGCATCATGAATCCAGGAAAGCTCATCCCACCTCACGTTTGTCTGTAAGTGAACTACACTGTACCTACTGATGCTACAACTGATCTTCTCTCTATTTACAAGCAGTCGAGTTACCGAAGATTTTCCTAACATTAAATGACATAACTTTGTGTTTGAAATACATTAATAGAACACTATTTTTATTTTGCTTTTAAATTCTCCTGGACATCTGTTTAATGTTAAATTTTGAAAGACCTTACCTCGTTAGCATGAAAAATTGCGTCTACTGATGCAAGTCTGGTAAATTTTGTACCGTAGGAATGCATTGAGATAGTATTGTGTGTTTAGCAATTACCGTGTACTGTTTTTTTAGTCATGTTCTATACTTTTATAGCGCTTGAAAATCTTGTAACCTTAACTTGTTCTTTATTCTTCACCATTGTCTGATATTATTGAATGGGAGAATCTGTTGATTTTCTTGTCACCCTGGTGTACGGATGCCTGGGTGGCAAAATTGTAGCGGCAGGATTAAATGTATTTGTTGTAGAAGATTGTGTGAGATTTTTTCAAGGGTACGTTTGATTGCAATGATAGAATTTGCATGGAAAGATTTGAAATTATTAATTAAATATGTTTGATTGATTTAATTTAACCTAGATAATATTATAATTGTCCATTTTTTATTGGTGGGTAGATGAGGAGGGGGTGGGGAATGACCTGGAAACACCACTTCCTTAAAAAAAATATTTTTGTTCTTTTCAAGGAAAATATGGTCACGTGATCAAAAGTATGAAAATATTTTCCGTAGAAAAAATTGTTAGTCAAACAACACAAAAGTAGGAATTTAGGTGGAAAAGGTACATTTTTCATGGAAAATATTGGTAATTAAATGCACTCTAAGTGTAAATTCTATAAACGAAGTGATAAATGGGGTGCAATAACTCTTATTGAATCCACAATACGAAATCTAGTGGACACAAACGAAGAGAATTTGCAGGAAAAGATAAGGAAAAAAGATGGAAGTGTAAAAATTATTGGCTTATAATAAAGGAAAATACAAGTCAACTCATAGAAAAGTTGACACGAGAGAGAGAGACAAACGAGTCATAGGATAGGTGTGGATCCTATAAAAAGATTTTTCTCCATGCATTTGATGAAAATGTTGAATGTTTACACATGAGTATATGAAAGATTTTTTCGCGAATTTTTTTCCTAATTTTATCTGACATGTTTAGTATGTTGTATTATTCAATACTTCATATCAAACCCATAATTGAGATTGCAAATTTGTACAAACGTTTTCGTATTTTTTTAAAAATAAATTTTTAACTATAGCATATGAGTTGGTGGATTTAACAAGGTAACATAATGAAAATGTATCGAACTGCAAATCTTGTCTGATTTCAATTGCTCTTATATTATAGAGGAAGGTGAATAGTTGGGCATTGGGATTTTTTATTTATTTATTTTTTTTTTTTTTGAAATTGGACCTAATAGAATTGAAAATGATGTCCCATTGCCAAAAAAAAAAAATGACTATTCCAAAATTCATTTTTGTAGGAAAAATTTTGAATTTTACGTGTAAAATATTTTATTGTGAGAATGTTGTTGAAAATGAGTTTTGAGAAAAAAAAATTGAAGAGTGGTAGAAAAACGTGGACTAATAACATCATACCACACTTTTTCCAATTATTCATTTTCTCTAATTCAAAGTACTAACATTTCACGTGTAATATTTTTGGTTGAAATAATACCTTAGGAATAATTTATGAGTATGATTATGATTATGATTATGATGGCACGTTGGTGTAGGATGGGACCTCTTTAAGTGGACTAGAGATGTAAGGTCGATATTTAAAATTTTATGAATTATTAATCGTACTACATAATGTTAGTACACTGAATCATTTAAATATAAAAGCAAAAAAAAAGGGGGGGATTCGAATCTAGTACGAAGTTAGCAACTGCAAAATCGACTTTAAATTTGTTAAAAATATTGTCGAATTACTTAACATAGAATTTGTGCGTTTTATTATGTCATTTTGATTAGCTATGATATCTCTCTATTTTATTAAAATATAGAAAAATCGTCTTTTCGTATATCTTTAATTTGAACATATTTAGTTGACTCGTGACCAACTTTTTGAAATTATACTTTGTTATTGAATTAGTACTTCTTTAAGATTTTAATTTAAGTTAAAGTCAACAATTAATTTTAACTATATATTTCATGGACCCACAACTTTTTAATCACATTTTTATCAAATTCTATCAAAA
>CAIGRN010106517.1:0-13394 GCA_903798345.1 Fraxinus anomala | reverse complement strand
TAATAAATAATAAAATAAAATAACTATATATTTTTTAACAGGAACCTTAAATATGAAAATTAAGACACTCGTAAATCTACGTAACCTTTCGGCTTTCAGGTAGATTACGAACACTCCAACGCTTAAGTGAGGCCTTGTAATCGTTTTTGCAAGTTGTAAGTTCTCATCTTGAAGGAGCATATAAACAAAATATTTTTGAAAAAATTAAATCTTTTTTTTTTGTTTGTATTATTCTACTAAGCAACTGTGTTTAGAATAAAATTAAATTCAAATTTTAAATAACCAGCAATATTCGACAATCACGAGTATGCAGGTTTGAAAAATGTCCAGCCAAAAAAGAATAATAAAAGAAAAATGCAATGGACAAATGATATTAATCCTCTGAACTTGAAAGAACTGATCAAGAAACCGTAGGTCATCATTGCAACACGAGTTTACACCAGCAACAATAGAGAAGTCACAATGTGAACCCCCTACCCCCATCCCACCCCCCATGCACGTTAGAAATTGACAAAACAACACTTCTGCACAGGTGTAACTACAAGGATGAATAAGTACAAAGCATTTATTCTATTTGTTGCTGTTCTAACTTGTTTCCTTTCCCAGGTTTAATCAAGTTGCAGGCAGCAGTTTAAATGTCAATTGGCAGCATCAGGGGAAAATGTTAAAATAGCCATCATTTATATGGCCCCTATTTTTGTATGTATTTTATAGACAATAATTAAAGCTCCCTATATATTAAAAATCTTATTTGTCCTTTCAAGATGTATTCGAAATGAGCAGTGCAATGATGGCTTTTGTTTGCTTTATTGAAAGTTGTGTTAATTGGATGCATCTTATCGAAATGCAATGTTGCATAAAATTTTGAATTTTGAATTAGTAATTCTTTTTAATAGCATGTGTTGATGTATCCGGTGTTATGAGTTCTTCTCTTTGCTGGATTAGGATTTTTAAAATTTACTAGTAGTAAGTACGTACGTTGCACATCTTATATATTGAATGAATGATATACGTAATATTTTTGAAGTATTAATACTATTTTTTAATATTGTTGAGATAATTAATATTATTAAAGGAAAAATTAAAATTGTAAAAAAAATATTTACGATTAAATTTTTTTATGAAATTATGTATATAATGTGAAAATATTGAATAAGGGTTGATTGCTCTTATTTTTTTTATTTCGAAATGAATCATACCTCGTTCCAATTAATGTTTTCGACGATGTATTCATATGTGATGTTTCTAGCATACAAAATAAAAAAAATCATTGATATGTTTGTTTAGTGATTTATTTATTAATGTTGAAAGAAATCATATAGCAAATACAGAATATATCACACACCATATCCTTATCAAGAATGTGATTGTTCTCAAATACCAATATGATACAGTGACATATGCTAATTATAATTAATATTTCACAAATTTATTTAATATCGAAAATTGGTACATATGAAAAAAAAAATTCAAATGATTTTATTTAATATAAAACTTAGTCAACGATCAATACAAAGTGCTGTTGTTCACCTTTTAACAAAATTCTAATTGACAAAGTTCAATATAATTGCATGTAAAATAATACTTTGCATGTAGGTTTCTCGTTACACTTCTTTGACTTTTAGTTGTTTAATTTATGGCTTAATAGCAAAAAATCCATACATATTTGACGATGTGAGAAATATCTCCACCTATTGTAAATAGCAAAAAATGTCATTGTTTGAAACCTTTTGTGCATAATACAAACTTTTAGATGCGAAAAATCAGCCACCGTCCAATTTCGTTACTTTAATCGTTGAAAATAGTAAAAAAATGCCAAAATTAAAAAGGAATAATTGCAATTGCACTCCCATGCTTTTTATTTTTTTTACAAATTATACTCAAATTTTTTATATGTATAAGCACGATCCCAAACTTTTAAAACTTTACTTTCTTTGATTTTTCTCTTGAGAAAACCATCTAAGAAATTGATAAAAAAGAGGAAGAATTTACAAACCTATTTTTGAAGAAATTGGTGAAAGAGGAAGAAATTACAAACCCACTAGTATCTTCTCTAGTCCGTCAATTCTAATTCCTTCACCATTACCAATCAATCCTCTCTCTCCAAGCCCACCAATTCTCTATTCGAAGGCAGAGATCCTGCGTGAGAATCAGAAATCACTCTTGCCTATTTGAAGTCAGCCATATTGACATCCCAGTAGTAGGAATCAGAAAATTCATCGATATTGTCTTCCACTTTTTTCTTTGATGATTTGGAAAGAAAAGGGAAGTAACTTCAAGAAGGCAACGTGAATAGGATAGGAGTAAAAACAAAAGAAGGTTCAAATATAGAAGTGATTAGAAGGATGTGAAAATGGGCTACAGATTTCTGGTGTGTTATGTATTTGATGTAATTGACAAGTTTGTGAACAAAAGGGACCAAAATTAATATGTTTTAAAAGTCAAGGAGTAATGTGCAAATAGTAGAAAGTGAGTTATGTTAGGTCTGGGGTTCGAGAATGGAAAAGAAGGAAAAACGACATCAGAATTTCGCTAGACTATCGTCAAAGTTTGGCTCGAGCGTCAGAAACAGAAACTGCGTCGCCCGCCTATCGCTGGACCTTCGCTTGAGCGACACACTGTCGCTCGCCTGTCGCACAACTCTCGCTCGAGCGACAGGGTTATCTGATGAATTTTTAATTCATTTTTTGAAGACTTTTTATATGGCTCATTCATACCTTGACCTACATATAAATACCTAAACACGTCTGAATGATTTTTCTAAGATTGAACATCGAGAGAAATATATTTCCTTCATATCATCTTCATAAATTAAATTTGCTTTCAACCTTCATTCTCTGATTGGCTATTGGCGATAAAAATATTAAATTCACAATCCAAATACCAAACTACTTATAGTGGCGATAAAAATATCAAATTCGCAATCCAAATACCTTCCCACAAATTTAAGGATTGAAGTCATGTTTACGAGAATATAGTGGCACTCAACACACGTGGGTTACTTTACTCCATTTTGAACTTGATTGAGTACGTGGAAATTTTTTTATTGATAATACATTAATTGTAAGCACATGCATCTTTTTGAGTTCATCTGTGTGTCAGAGACTTCATTTTTTCAAAAACACAATGTGCTATTTTTCTTTATTTTAAAAAATTCAGTGCTATTTTTGTCCTCAGTTTTCGCTCGCTTTTCGCAATGAGACGCTCGAGCGATACAAACAAAAACTGTCTCACTAGCTTATCGCTCGAGCAACAGCCTGTATATTTGAATTTTAACGTTATTTTTCAGGGTTTTACGCATTTTTCCCATTTATTCTCTTGATTTCTCTCAAAATTAAACCACCCACATCAAATTTCTGCTTTTCCAACAATTTGTATATCCCAAATCATTCCATTGAGGTGCCATTTCATCAAATCAACAAAGTTCAAAGGTAAATCTCTAAAACCCTTCTTTTTTTTTTTTTTTCCAATTTTGCAATTCTTTTGGAGTTTTTTTTTTTTTTTTGCCGTTCTTCCTCCATTTTTGGCATGTGCACTTCTTGGTTTGTTGATTCTTATACAATGTCATCTTTCATTGCACAATTTTGCATCAACACCTTGGTTTTTTTACGGTTTTGGAGCTATTTTGTTGATGTTACGTTCTTGTTGTTTTCATTTTTGTTTCTTTTTAGTGGAATTGGGATAGTCTTTGTAATTTGCTTGGGTGTTGTTGAGTATTGGAGTTTTGGAGATATTGCGTATTTTCCTACCATTTTAAGCTTCTTTTTAGTGTGTTGCTGGAGGTTGGTTAGTTGGTAGTGTGTGGTTTAGTTGGGTTGATGTCGTTTATATTGCTCTTGGTGTTGACACCGCAAGGTGAATTCACGTTACCGTAGCATGTCGTCATCATGTCTCCTACGTCACGTCATCGCATCTCCTAGTTAGGGTGTCACGTCACAATGTCCCGACGTCATTGCATTACGTCGCCTCCGTCTAGGCATCACGGCTCCTTTGTGTGCATTCATCCTCGGGTGCATCGCATATGTACTGTTTACCTCGATTTGCGTGCATTAATTGCATCTCATGCATATCAAGTGTTGAGTTGTGGTATTGATATATTGGTTTTACTCGTTTCAGATGTCGCCTAAGAGAGCTCGTACTGCTACTCCTACACTTGGTACATCCATTCCTACAGTAGGTCTAAGTTTATCTCTGGGACTGCACATGAAACTTTTGGGTCGTAATTTTCTTTGAGATCGATTTTATTTGAGCACGAGATTATTATGTCTGACTTGTCACCCGACCTCGCTGCTATTTTCACTTTTAGGGGTTGAGATCCTTTACTTGTAGATTTAATTGCCCCCCCCCCCCCCCTCCCCCTCGAGTCTTTTTATTCACAAGTTTTATGCGAACATTCACGACATTAGCGGCTCGTCTTTTAGAGTATTTTTTAGGAGTAAGACGATTAAGATCACTCATGATATCGTGTCTAGCATAGGTCATATCCCTAGAGTCGTTCACCACTTATTTCCATACTTGACGTCTGATACCCTTTCGACATACTCTCTTGTCCGTTGACGGTGTTTAACACTCCGTTTGGAAGGAGGCCCTAGTATGATCCTCACTGGCTCTCTCTACTGATCGCCAGATTCTATTACACATTGTGTGCACGAATTTATGGCTAGTGTCACATACTTCTTCATTACCTATGGAGAATGTTCGATTTTTGTACGTCTTGCTGCATGGAAATTCTATTGATCTTTCCACATTTATTTGTTAGAAGATTCTTCGAGCTTTTAGAGTCACGGGGACGAGGGTGTGGCTGCCGTATGCTTCTTTGATTTTTCGATTAGTAACAGCTTTAGGAGTGAGTTTTCCTGAGGGGGTTCCGAGGTGAGTTTTCCAGTCGATTGGCCATACCACTATCTCTCAGAGTTGGTCACATGCTTCTTTTCAGCCTGTTGACCCGACTATGCCGACTGATCTTATCGATGACATTATCTCTTTTGATCCCTCGAATTTTCCTACTACTTCTTCTGATATTCCATCTTCATCTACTTCTGCTCCTCCTCCCGCTGAGTCTAGTCTTCCACCTGCTGATATTCCATCTGTTCCCATTGACTCGTCTGTTGCACTTATGGGATAGATGACTGTGCTGATCGAGCAGAAAGCTACAGTTGATAGACACACTACTGAGTTTACTACGTTTCGGGGTGCTTTTGGTTATCTTCAGCGTGGGCTCTGATGGATTCGTCGACATTGGGATGATGGTGCAGCATCGGAGGAGATGACCGATACTGATGATGCAGCTTAGTTGCTAGGTTACCCCTTGTCATTTTGTGATGTAGGAGAGTCCGAGTCAGATGTTGAGTTGTCAAATAACACATTAATAACTTTAAAGTATCACGAGTTAGCAGATCGGAGCAAGGATGACAAGTGATCGAGTAATTTTGGTGATTGTGACGTGTTTCGGTAATTTGGCCATAAATTTGGCTACGGTTATCAGAATTGAGATTATGACCACAATCCGGAAAGCTTTTTTTAGCGCGAACATCATGGGCATTGAGCTTTGCTCGGTGTGTGCGGTTTTTGACCTCAAATTCCACTATTTTCCCTTTCGAATTACTATTCGATTGCATGTTTGGAAATAATTTTCAACCCGATTTGAGCTAAATTTTTGACAGACTACTTATTTTATTCCTTATTTTAATTTATCGTAATTTTTAGAATTTTACCATTTTCGGTAAAATTCGAATTTTTGCTATAAAGTCCGGTATGTGGACTTATTTTCATTATTGTTGGATATTATAAAATTCTTTAAATTTTAGAGACGTTTTCCCTGTATTTTTCGACGTTAATCTTGTGAATTTCTTGATAAAACTAGTATGCAGAATAATCACTATTCTGTTCGGCGTCATTTTGTAACAAAAAAGGGAAAGTGTAATCTATAAAACCTACATATACTATATTTTGACTTGATATGATGTATCTACAAACTTTTGAGAACTGATAATGGTCTGAAATTCTATAATTATGATTTGATAATTTTTGTAAATTGCATAGTATTATGAGGCATAAAAATGTAGCAATACACCCCAACAAAATGAAATTGCTGAAAGAAAAACAAGACTTTATTAAATAAGGTCAGATGCATATTTTTGAGCTCTGATTTGCCTAAACTGTTTCAGGGTGAAGCTGTGAAACAACTACATATCTAGTTAATAGAAACCCTACAAGTGTTCTAAATTTTGAAGTCCCTAAATTTGATTGGTCCAAAAAATCTATGGATTACTCTTACCTGAAAACATTTGGCTATGCGGCATATTAAATTTGTTTGGTCCAAAAAATCTATTGATTACTCTTACCTGAAAACATTTGGCTATGCTGCATATGCTCATAAAAATATTGGTAAGTTAGAACGTAGATCACTTAAATGTTTTTTCTTGGGCTATGGGGAAAATGTTAAAGGCTACAGATTATGGGTAAAAAGTGAAAGAGACTATAAGGTTATAATAAGAAGAGATATCATTTTTAATGAATCTATAATGCCTTGCCTAGAAGGAAAGAAAGATAATTTGACTATAGAAGATTTCTAATTGAGTTAGAGACTCTTCATATTGAGATAGATGCTCATGTACTTGCAATTGAGGAATCTTCCCTTGGTGAAAATGTTCCCTTAACCGAAACTCAAAAATGATCAAGTTACTGAATTCGATGACCAAACTGATTATGCAACTCTTCACTCTTTAAGAATAAAACCTGGGAATTAGTTGACAGGCTTAAAAACTATAAACTAATTGATTATAAGTGGATCTACAAGATAAAAGAAGGGGAAAGTGAAAGTGAAAGTGTTAGATACAAAGCTAGACTTATTGCAAAATGGTTTACACAAAAAAAAAAGTGTAGACTATACTGAAATTTTCTTTCTCATAGTTAAACATAATATTACCAAATGGATTCTTGCTCTTGTTGCTCAATTTAAACGGAAACTTGATCAATTAGATGTTAAAACTGCTTTTCTCTAAGGTTATTCAGATGATAAGATCTATATGAGACAACCTGTTGGTTTTATAAAAGGAGATTATGAAAATATTATTTATTTCTAAAGAAATCAATGTATGACTTAAAACAAGCTCTAAAGCAGTTGTACAAAAGGTTTGATACTTTTAATTTTGAAACTTGTGTTTCAAATAAGCAACTATGATACTTGTCTCTACTGAAACGGCAAATGAGGTAAAAATTCTCTATATTTAGTATTTTATGTTGATGATATATTACTTGCTTGTTTTGATAAATCGGAAATTGAAGATATCAAACAAAAATTAAAATTTAAGTTTAATATGAAGGATCTTGGTTCTGCCAAAACGATCATTGGTATGCAAATCTTGAGAAATAAGATGTGATATTTCTGAATCAATATGACTATGCGATTAAAATTCTAAAAAAGTTTAATATGTTTGATTGTAAACCTGTAACTTTGCCTCCTGCAAACCATTTTACACTTTCATCTGAGTTATATCCTAAATCGAATGAAGAATTTGATAGAATGTCTAAAATCTCTCATGCTAATGTGATTGAATCTGTTATGTATTTGATGGTATGTACCAGACCTGGCATTGCTCATAGCATTAGCATTCTTCGTAGATTCACGAGTAACTCTTGGGAAGAACATTGTAATGCTTTAAAATGGCTTTTAAAATATCTGAACGGATCTTCTGGTTTTGGTGATGTTTTTAAATTGGATAAAGATGATGTAACTTTAAAGGGTTATACCGACTCCGATTTGCTGGAGATAGGATAATAGAAAATCAGCATCATCTTATTTCTTTACTTTTGTATGGCACTGTAATTAGTTGAAAATCTCAACTTCAGAAAATTATGGCTTTGTACTCCACTGAAGCAGAATATATTGCTGCTTCTAATGCATGTAAAGAAGGTATTTGGTTAAGTTGTTTGTTGAAGAAACTAGGTTTTGTTGATAATAATGCAATCTTATTCTTTGATAACTAAAGTGCTATACATTTGTCTAAATATTTCATGTTTCATGATATGACTAAACACATAGACATTAAATATCATTTTATTAGATGTATTATTTCAAAAGGAATTTTGAAAATTAGTAAGGTTGCTTCCCAATTTAATCCTTCACGTATGGGAACAAAAATAATACCTTTAAACAAATTTCAGTAACAAAGTGGAGATTGTTGAGGCTTGAACTTGTGATCTATTATGTGCTTCTAAAATTTGGTGAAAGTCACATTTACTAAAATGCAACTCTTCTAGTTGTGGCTTTTTTACTGGATGGTGAAACTTGTCTTGCTTCTGGGCGTTGGATGATATTCTAGATGGTTTTATCATTTAACCCGACTGTGTCTCTTCGTTTGGCATACTCCGCATTTGGTTTTCATCTTTTGAAAGAGAAAATAACCCTCTGATTAGGATTCTTCATTTAGCCCCTGTTTGAGCCACATTCTCATTCTCATTCTCATTCTTCTACTCATTTTCAACTACACATTTTTGAATAAAATAATATTTTCCATCACATTAATAATTTTTCCTTCTTTTCAACCACATACTCACAATCACATCACAAAAAAATGCATTCTCTCCTAAAAAATGTACATCAAACACATTCTTAGTTGCTTTACTCTACTCGAAAATCTCATTTGAGGCTATAAATCTTGTAATCATTGTGTTATACTTGAAATCTGAGTGATGTGTGTGAAGGAGTCCGAGTGATTTTCTATTACGTATAACTTCATATTAGGGTGTGGAGATTTGAGTGTTCTTGGTGAAATATGTCTTCGATCTTCAGAATGATTGAAAGATAAGTCTTTGGTAGACTATATCTTTTGTAATATTGAACAATCTTGTAACATTTGATGCCATTTTTGAGCTATCTAATGCAACCGAGCATATATCCAATTTATTGGATGCTCAATAGGGGAATAAGTGTTAGAAGTGGTCATTGAGACTCTAGGACTTCGTCAAAAAATTCTGTGTTCGATCTTTTAATTTATGCAAGTTTTACTTTTTGTCGATCTGTATTATTTTGTATCTTGAGTTTAATATCGTGTTTATCTCAACCTTTCAGTGGACTTAGATTGTGAGCAAGAAAAACCTACGTTAGAATTATTCGAGGGACAATTCATAGCAGTAGCTCTTGCACATAAAGTATTTGAATACTCTTTTGTTTTGTTTTGTTTTTGTTTTTTTTTTTTGTTTTTTTTTTTTTTTTGCCAGCCTTGCTGGCCTGCTCGCTAGAGCAAGCAGAGGCTGCAAGCAATGGCCTCTTCGCATGAGTACCAATGCTCAGTCTTATGCATCAAGTTGATGCCTCATTTCGTTGTCAAATTACTCTATATTTCCTTTCTAATTTGGACAATTCAAACAAAGAACTCTATCAACTATAAACAAAATGTCCCATAACGATATTTTAAGTACGACTCAATTAACTTTTCGGACTTGAGCATAAAGTCTCGTTGAGGGAGGTCAATGCCATTTCGGAGAATATTATTATTATTTTACTTAGCATAATAAATTTGTTGATTAAAAAATTCATATTAAATTCCCGATAGTACCACTATGTTTTTTTTTTTTGTTGGCTTTTTCTTGTTTTAAGTAGTGAACTTCTGTTGCATAGCTTTTTATTGGGCAAAATCATACGAGAAAACGTTGGATAATAAATCAGCAGACATGTGAAGTAAAGCTGGCCTCGAATTTTTATTTTCATTTTTGTATTTTTTTTGACTGGACGATGTCGTCCTCCTAACTTTGTGAATTGTTTTTATTTTTCAGTCATTTGATTTTGCTAAATATAGAATTTTAGTAAATTTTGATAACCACCGGTAAAATGTTTGGCTAAAAAATTGATAAAAAATGTGGGATCCTATAAAATGTATCATTAAAATTACATGTTGATTTTAACTTAAACTTTAATCAACTAAACAAAACAGGGATAAATAAAAACTCCACTCATGTCGTGTGTGCCTTGATATAGAAGTCAAACCAAATTGCAGAGAAAGCAAATATGCTAACAAACCAATATTTTGCAATGTCAAACTAGAAAATCACACGTTAGCGTAAGAGATTTACAACGAGAAGATCTCAAATGTAAACAATCATTCCTTATCTCAATAAAGAAAACTTCAAACAGTTAAACGAAATTAAAACATTGGACTTGAAATCTTAGGCACAAATGAAATCAGAGGGCACATTCTTCCCACAAGTATTAATAAGAACACTCAATGCAATAGGAATGTTAAGGTTAATGCCAAGAATGTTTGCTTTCAATGCAGTGCAAAGGCAAACAGCAGCTTCAAGGTCCAAAAGTCCACCTAGTACGGAGCAACACGGGTGGTCCGGTGGGTTCCCCACGACTGTTCCAATACTTCCATTGAGCAACTTTGCGCATACACCAAGTTTTAGGGCATCCCTAGGGCAGCTACCCTTGGAAGGGGTTGGATTTGGACTAGGTTTTGGCATTGGACTGTTACATCCATTGCCAAGAACAAAAAACATAAGGTTAAAGACTAGGAAAAGGGCAGCAGAAGACGACTTCTTGGAATCCATTGAACAAAAAATTGGACAATAATGTAACCCTAATTGCGTACTATGTTGCTCAACTAAGTTGCAAGGAAACGAGACCACTTGCGAACAAAATACTACGTTTTTTAGGCTGTGATAAGTGATGATTTGTTGAATGGCATTTATAGGGACAAATGTAAGTAAATGTTGTATAACAAAACAGTAGGCATGTGAAGCAAGGCTGGCATGGAATTAGAAGAAGATATATTTAAATTTATTTTTAATTAATATAAGAATTGATCACAAGATCCACCAATAGCCAATGCAGTCCCGTGACTTTATTTGGTACAGAAGTTTGTGTCATTCTCATTCAACCAATGAAACATATGCCTTTGAAGTGTGATGAATTTTAACCTAGCACTGTTTTTTGAGCCATTAATGTTTTAATTTTGATCAATGTTCATTTTTCCTTGCAATATTTTCTTGTCTTCTTTTCCTCAGCTTTCATTTTATTTATTTTATGCTTTGTGGTCCATCACTGCAATTCGGAAATTCCCTTTTCTGGAGTAGGGATATTAACTATATTTGTCCTAGTCTCAATCGAAACGAAGCAATAAAGGACGCAGAATGAAGGCAAAGGAACAAGGACAGCCATGCTTCTTGAGCAGCAATTTACCTTTGAATGGCAATATTTATTTGATAATTTGTTGTTTAATTTGCAGCCAAAGACTCTCAAATACTCAAAAAAGACTACTTTTTGAAACAAAATTCTTTTCAGAACACTGGCACCTAAAGAAGTTGAAAAAGATTGATTTATGATATCAACTGTCATCCAAAGCATTCAACACATCTCCAAAAGGTTGGCATGAGATATACAACTAATCCTTTCTTCAGTAGTTGTATTATCCTATGTTACGATAAAGCTGCTCTAAATAAGGTGATCTTGGTCGAAATTTCTGAAGTCCGATCGATGAACTTTATAGTAGCTTTCAGATGAACCTATGTACTAAACACTACTGATGCGAAATTTTTTTAACTGTTTACCTGTTTTATATTTCGATGTCGGCATCAAATGCTTTGAATACATCCAACAACACCTGATTTTATATATCAGTGCTAACACTCAAACCTTCTTTTGAATGGTTATTGTTGTTGAAATTAAATTGCAAGTGTATGATATCGGGATAAGTAATATAATGACGAGTAAAATACCGTTAAAACGAAAACTGTGTTTATTTTTTATGCAAATTGTTGTCAAACGACCTCCCGGATAATGATGTTAAATTATTATTTATTCAGTTGACATTGACTAATGACTGAAGTGAAACTTCGACGCCACAATTGTAACGACCTGAACCTATAACTTATTTGGGCCAATTGAAGAAGCCTAATTTAATTAGAGCTACTCATGACTCGGCCCATTACTCCTTGGATGACTTTTGATAGATAGTACATTTATTGATTACTTATTAACTTGGGACTAAGTACTATTTAACCTAAATGCCCACTTATTTCATATATATGCTGGCTCCTGTCTTTGGTCTTGACAGTGTGTGAGAAACGTTATTTGCTTGCTTACCTTTTGAGAGAATCCGATTGCATTCCTTTTGGCTTTGTGCATCTTGTTTGTAGCGTCTTCTTCATCTCTCTTTTAGCCTTTGTGGCTATTGTTGTGGCTGCAATAATAGTTTATACCGTGTCCTTTGTGGGCAATACCAAGCAATCGGAGTTAAGGGTGGTTGTAGGAGTGTTTGGGTCTTGTAACCTTTGTGGTGTCGATTTGGTATTGTGTGAAATACTGAACCCGAAAACTTTGATGTCAATATTGAGCTCAACATTATTAATTATTTATTTAAACTCATCGTAACTTTTAGTTGAACAAACTATAAACTCAGTTGATTTGGTGATTTTTAAACTAAACTAAAACTAGACCAAAGCCTAAACCAAACCCAAAGCCGAGCCTGAGCCCTGGCAAGGGCACATGCCCCCTAGGGATGCCTTAAAACTAGGGGTATGTGCTAATCGTCTTGGTGGATTGATTGGTGTTACCATTGGGACACCACCAAAAACTCCATGCTGCTTCCTTATCGAAGGCCTCGCCGACCTGGAGGCGGCATGCAGTCTGCCTTTGCACTGCCATTAAAGCCAATGTTTTGGGCATTAACCTCAATGTTCCTCTTTCCCTTAGCTTGCTTCTTAATGTCAACTCCAAGAAGGTTCCACCAGGCTTCAAATGTGCCTAGGCAACCCAAAATCATAACATATCAAATATATTGTTAACTAGAAACTAAAATCATAATATATCTCTCTCAAGCTTATTTGGTAGGGGTTAAAATTTTCTCAATTATAAAATTCGACTTACTGCTGTGGCTCTTCGCATTTTGATTTCTTTTAGAATCCTTGATGCATAAATATATACACATGCAGCATGATAAAATTTTATAGCCATCGTATACAATGTCTACATAAAAATCCAAAACAACAAAAAAAGAAAAATAAAAAGAAAAAATATTCTTTGCCCGCCTCTTCATTAACTACGTACCCAATGGTAGTGAGATAGGTTCAAGAAAGTATCATACCAGTATATATCGTTTACACAGACAAAACATATACAGTATGATCGAAATATAGGTTATCCTGCTGTAGTAGACAGTCAATCAAAGAAGCCGGCTTTTTCATCAATTTTTGGTAGTGCCAAAAAAAGCCCACAAAAAGCTGGCTTTGAAACCTGTCTAATCTCTTGGTTCTTCGACGGATACATGCAAACGATATATAGATATAAATGAGTAGTAGATAAGTTGATAATACTTGTAAATCTTATAAAATGTGTGTATAAATAAATGGTTTGATTAATTATCTATAGAAACTTAATATATATATATATATAT
>CAIGRN010106507.1:0-16327 GCA_903798345.1 Fraxinus anomala | reverse complement strand
CACATATTTCATATAATTCACAACTTTTCAATCATATATTTTGTTAACTTTTATCAAAATCTATTAAAAAATTAATTTTAATATATATCAAACAGAAGCTAAATTTTTCACACAGTCACATTTAGTCACTTGTCGTCCTTTGAAGCTGACGAAAATTACTTAGTTGGAGCCATTACGTAACATATTTTCCATGCATTCAATACATGGAACATTGAGTGTAACAATTCGATATATGTGGTCAAGTCGGTAACTTACGTACTATCTATTTTTATGACAACTTAAGCCCATTTTACCTTTCATAGCTTGTGTCGCGCCCTCTAAAGATTCGAACACATGACCAATGCATTATGAGAAATTTAAGTTGAATCCTGATAATGATCCAAACCTTGTGCTCAAGTTGTTCTCTTACGTACCGTCCGCTCTGAGAGATTTTAAATTCATCTTAGTCCTCACGAAGTTTAACGATTCAAGTCTCGTGCTTGACCGTTAACGTATTGTCTACTTTAGGAGAAATCCTCACAAATTTCTATCATGTTTCACAGGATTCAAACTCAATACATTTGTCTTATGAAATATTTAAGTTGAATCACGATAATAATTCAAACCTCATGCCCAAGTCGTTCTCTTACGTATTGTCCGCTCTGGAAGAACTTGAATCCATCTTACTTCTTACAAATTTTTATCGCGTCCCCAAAATTCGAACCCAAGACATATGCTTTATAAGAGACTCGATTTGAATATTAATACCAATTGTTATCAGGATTACACGCAAGTCTTTTATAAAGCAGATGACTGGGAGATACAATAGAAATCGATGAGGGATAAATTGGTACTAGAATTCAACTTTATTCTCTCATAAGGCAGGGGTCCTGTGTTCGAATTCTAGAAATACGATAAAAATTCGTGAGTCTATTGTATACAAGTTTGAAAGTATAAGTGGACAATGCTTAAGAAAGCGGTTGAAACGAGGTTCGAATCATTATAAAAAATGTGCATTTTTATATAATAACCCAACATTCGTGTTCAAGTCGTTAATTTACGTATTTTCCACTTTATGAGAGTTTAAATCCATCTTACTCCCAATAGTTTTATATCGCGTCTCATAAGATTCGAACCTATAACATCTGTTTTATGAGAGACTTAAGTTGAATATTGATAGGAGTAAAATGAGTTTAGACTCTTTCAAAGTGGACAGTACGTAAATTAACATTTAGACATAGAGATCGGGTCATTACACTTAGAACAAAATATGCCCATGTTTGGGCCACATTTTTTTTTCATTCTTATTATTCTACTCATTTTCAACCACACAATTTTCAATAAAATAATATTTTCCATTACATCAATAACTTTTCCTTCTTTTTCAACCACATATTCTTCATCAATCTATTATTCCAAAATACGTTCTTTCAAAATAATGTGACTCAAACACACGTATGAAAGATCCGTTGAGTGTGGCTGCTAGTTAAGCAATTTTTATAAATTTAGGTGGGCTGGTAGGGGATGAAGTTGTGAAATTTGAAGTTAAAATTGAAGTTCATGGACTGACTTGAAACTAAATTGAGACTTTAGTGTTCAAATTGAGATTTTGTTGAAAGTTCGGTGATCGCAAATAATATTTACCCTAACATTTTCAACATTATGAAATTAATTTTATTTTTAATTTGGATTGATTTCCATAAATGTAAAGTGTGACAAATTTCTACGAGGACCATATAATTATTTATGAAAATTTAGATGATTTGTATGATTGGAGATTGATAGTAAAGATAAAAGATTAAGAATCAATTCACTTATTTTGAAAAGTTGCAGATCAATTTACTACTCGATTAATTGGTTAAGGACAACTAAGTAAGGGCTAATGATTCCTTAAATCCAAAAATGCAGATAAGTGACACATGTTGTGGACCCAAAAGTTCACCAAATGTGGACCCATTTCTACCTTGAGATTGAACCAACCGTTACACCTTGACTGCTTTAGTACACAAAAGATTTTGGGTTATTGAATTTGCACAGTAGCAGCTGGTCTAGAGTGAGAAAATTACATACATACAAAAATCTAGATAGAGAGGAATGGCATTTATTGAAAACTTCGCAGTGGTGAGGACAGCAACTTCGAATTATTCTTCTTCTGTGTTTCATAATCTCTTCAGTGCCTCTGTTAGACTCATTTATAAATTTATATTTATCCCATTTTCCTCTCTATACATACACATATGTATATTTATATGCATTTTCATGGCTGCAGAGAGAGAGCACTAAAGTGAGAGCAGTGTAAATATAAAAAGGTAATAGGGCAGGCATTCATAAGCCTTTTAGGCTTTTACACGTGATAAAGGAAGCATTTGCATGCGTGTTGTATAAAAGATTCATCTTCATCATCATTTCTCTGCTTGAATCCACACACCATACACACACTTACTGTGTTTCATTTGTTTTTTTTCTGTAATTTTATACGCAATTTTGAAACTCCCGAAAAAAAGTTGAAAAAACCCCATCTTTTAATCCTCACTTTCTATCTATCTTTTCTGTTCATGATTAAAGTCCAGTTCTTTTGATTCTCAGATTCAACTCTCTGAATCTTTGTTATTTATTGGTGAGATCAAAGATAAAATCTTGGGGTTCTTTGTAGAATCATTCCTTTTATTTTCTTGATGTGTCATTTTCTCTGAGTTTGTTTCTTCATTTTTGAGATATTGATTTCGAGTGAGTTTTTCAATGTATATTCTCTTTAAATTATCGTGCTTACACTTTTTGATTGCTACTTTTGTTTCTTCCTAGGCGTTTTTATTCTCTTTCTTCACACTTATTTATGCTCAGTTTCAACACACACAAGTATATGCATGTATGTATATATGTTTCATGTGTCTTTTTATCTTGGATTTATTCATTTTCCTGCAACAAGATTTTGGTTTGGATTAGGAGAAGAAGAAGGAGTGGTTTTGTCTTCTTGGTATATCTTATATTTGATTACACTTCTCCCTCGTATATATAAAACATATATAGCAATTTTATATTTGCACATGCGGGTTTTTCCTTCAAGAATCTGGGTTTCTTCTTTTCCAAAATTCATATTCTGGACTTCAGCAGAATCGTTAAAAGTTCATCACCTACTGTAAATTTATTAGCTTTTTACTTCCATTTGAAGCCCAGAAGAGGGCGTGAGATTTTGACCACACAAACGTTTTCTTAATGTCTTTGAGACTAACAGCCTTAATTTATGGGTACCCAGAAAGTTAGGTCAGATAAATTTGATTAAAAAACATTTAACTATTTTGTACTGTTTTTATTTTTCCTGGGTTTTGAGGATATGTGTATCCTTTTGCGCTATTGCGTGTGAAATTTGTTGATGCATTATTTACACTTTTCTATAATTGTATACATTTTTCAATTTGGGATATGTTGCTGACTTGTGCTGTTTTCTCCATTTCTGGAATTTTAGTACAAGGTAAATGCTTCAACAGCAGTGAACAAGGACTAGAAGGGAAAGAACAGATTTCTCGTGCTTTATATAATTTAAGGGAAGCAAATTCTATCATCATCATGCCTATGAGACAAATGAAAGAGAGCTCAGAACAGCACTTTGTGATTAAACCCCAGTTGCAAAACATCATGAACACCAAGAGTGCTCAGAATGGTAAAGGTCCTCCAAGCCAAGAGCCCCAAATCCAGTCCTCACCTCCATCAAGAAATAGAGGAAGGAGAAGGGGACGAGTTGGCCGGAAATCGGATCAAGCTGATGCCTGTATGCGACCAAGTTCAAGGCCTTGCACTGGGACAGATAGTCCGGTTATTGCAGAGCTGACTCGAGCTACTGTATCTGCTATGACTAATGGGTTGGTAGGGAATGGAGGCAGCTTATGTGAAGCAGAAGTGTTTTTTCCTTCTTCAACCAAGTCTTTGAGTTTTGCACCCAGGCCAGGGTATGGGCAACTTGGGACAAAATGCATAGTGAAGGCTAACCATTTCTTTGCCGAGTTACCGGACAAGGATTTGATCCAGTATGATGTAAGTTCCTTTTCTTGATAGGTCCTATTCAACATATGTAGAGGGTATATAATTAATGTGATCAATTATGTGACACAAACTTCTGGGGCCCTTAATCAGTATATTTACGGTGCAGTCTTCCTCTTATAAATGTTGTTTCTTTGCAGGTGTCATTGATTTAGGCTTCTGTTTTTACTTTGTCTTTTACTTCTGCAGCATTGATTTGTCTTTATAGTTGGTCATTAATATTGTTCTTATTGTTCCATATGGTTTGTATTACCATCTGTGTCCTGTTGCTAACAGGTTACTATAATCCCTGAAGTGGTATCAAGAACTGTAAACAGAGCAATTATTGCAGAACTGGTGAAACTGTACAAAGAATCTGAGTTAGGGATGAGATTACCAGCTTACGATGGTAGAAGTAGTCTTTACACTGCTGGTGAGCTTCCATTTGGCAGGAAGGAATTCACCATTAAACTTATAGATGACGAGGATGGAATCAACGGTCCCAAGTAAGAATTCTTATTACCTCTTACGGCCAAATCTGCCTTTTACGAATATCCGCTTTCTCGATACTGAAATTAATACCACTGCAATACTTGCTGGAAAACGCCGTCTAAAAAGAAATCCAAGTGTTTTGCAGAAACTAATTTGTTGATTTGCTTCAGTTTGTTTATAAATTTGTGAAAGCTGACTGAGCATACTTTGTACATGTGGCAGGAGAGAGATGGAATACAAAGTTGTTATCAAGTTTGTCGCACGCGCAAACTTACATCATCTGGGGCAATTTCTTTCTGGTAAGCGTGCGGATGGCCCACAGGACGCGCTCCAAATTCTCGACATTGTGTTGAGAGAGCTCTCAATGAAAAGGTATTAAACAGTGCTTGAAGTGTCTGCAAACTAATAATAGCAATTTATGACTTTTCCTAATCATTGACTTGTGTGTTTCATGTTCTCGTTTAAAAGGTACTGCCCTGTTGGAAGATCGTTCTTTTCTCCTGACATCCGGAGACCACATTCTCTTGGTAATGGCTTGGAGGCATGGTGTGGATTCTACCAGAGCATAAGGCCTACTCAGATGGGCCTGTCACTTAATATCGGTAATTGAGCATCAAATTTGATTTCCAGTTGAAAATTCATCAACTTCATCATGAACCCTTACATTACATTCTTTGTTTAATGCATTATAGATATGACTTCAGCTGCATTTATTGAGGCTCTNAGCTGCATTTATTGAGGCTCTGCCGGTTATAGAATTTGTTGCCCAGCTGCTAGGGAAAGATGTGTTATCAAGGATGTTGTCTGATGCTGACCGCATTAAGGTACTTGTTGTCATTTGATGTCAGATATGCTAGAATGATTTCATGTTCATCTTTTCAATGTGAAATTCTCCCTGAAATTCATTTCAGGTGAAAAAGGCCCTTAGAGGAGTGAAAGTTGAAGTGACTCACAGAGAAAATGTAAGAAGAAAATATCGAGTTTCAGGCATTACCACTCAACCCACTCGAGAACTAGTGTAAGATTATTGTTCATTACATAATGGGCTCCATTAATAATATTGATTGATATACTTTATCATATATTCCAGGGAAACTAATCCAACTACACTCGTTAAAAAAGTTGAATAGTAAGTGCTATTTGGGAGTCGTAATGCATTTAAAATAATTAGCCTTTTTAATCGATCCCGGCTTACCATACATGGGTATGCTATTTTGTTTTTCTCAAGAGCAATATTTGTTAGCGTCGAAAACATAGACACCAGTCTTTGGATGTCCTATTGTCCTTGTTTCTTCCTTCAACTTGACATCATTCTTAAGTTGCTCTGTGTGGCTCATTTTTCTAAACAGATGGTTGACTGAGTGAATAACCTAGTGGTCCTATGTCCAGGTTTCCTGTTGACGAACACTCAAATATGAAGTCAGTGGTTGAATATTTTCAAGAAATGTATGGCTTTACAATTCAGTATAGTCATCTGCCTTGCCTTCAAGTTGGAAACCTGAAGAAGGCTAACTATTTACCAATGGAGGTAAGGAATAGTATATGAAAGGGATTTAAGAGTGTTTTTCTTCTATTTCGATCTCCTATTTATTGTCTTAATGCAATTCATTCCTTAGGCCTGCAAAATTGTTGAGGGGCAAAGGTATACAAAAAGATTGAGTGAAAAACAAATTACTTCTCTTCTTAAGTTTACGTGCCAGAGGCCTCGAGATCGAGAAAATGATATTCTGCAGGTATCATAGGCCCTTACGATATTTGAAATTTGTAAACTAGTCCTCGAAGTAGTCATCTTTAATTTTTATTTAACTTGAATGCAGACTGTTCAACACAATGCATATGAGCAAGATTCATATGCAAAGGAGTTTGGAATCAAAATCAGTGAAAACTTAGCTTCCATGGAGGCAAGAGTTCTGCCAGCTCCTTGGGTAATTCTTCACAAAAAATTTATTTGTTACTTGAATTATTGTTCATCCGTATTCCTTAACCTGAATTGCATGTATGTAGTTGAAGTATCATGAGACAGGGAAAGAAAAAGTTTGTTTGCCTCAAGTTGGGCAGTGGAATATGATGAACAAGGTTGCTTTCCTTTTACATGTCAAATTTACAATTCTTTTCCTTTTTTTCTTCTGGGATATGAAAATACTAATACCTATTCCTCAACTAGCTTTTGAATCTCAATTGTGATTTTCATGTGCACAGAAAATGATCAATGGGATGACTGTTAGCCGTTGGGCATGTATCAACTTTTCACGCAGTGTCCAAGAGAGTGTCGCTCGTGGGTTTTGCAGTGAACTGGTTCAGATGTGTCAAGTATCTGGCATGGTAGAATTTCCTTATTTTCTCTACATTTTATTCTCTCTTTTGTGTGCACATGTTTGTGTATTGTATTCCATTATCTAATTTCCTATCATCTTTAAGGAATTCAATCCGGATCCTGTCATTCCAATCTACCCAGCAAGGCCTGAGCAAGTAGAGAAAGCTTTGAAGCAGGTTTATCATGCATGTATGAACAAACTAAAAGGAAAAGAATTGGATCTTGTGTTAGCCATTTTGCCTGACAATAACGGGTCCTTGTATGGTATGCTGCATAAATATGAAATTGGTTTTCAGGTTTAGATACAAAAGCCATCATTTTTTGTGAATTAACATTCACTTATATCCGATTCTTTGGTGATAGGTGATCTGAAGCGAATATGTGAAACTGATCTTGGCTTGATATCACAATGCTGTCTTACAAAATACGTCTTCAAGATTAGCAAGCAATATTTGTCTAATGTGTCCTTGAAGATAAATGTCAAGGTACAAATTGATTGTTATGATCATTCATGGCATGCCTTTTGATTTTACAGAAATTTTTTTGATGGTTCACTAACATGTTATCTCATTTGAATCATGGATAACAGTTTAGTCATTCTAAAACTTTCTTGCTTTACATCTAAGTATAAGATTTTCACTTCTGAATTAATATACATTGAGCAGATGGGTGGCAGAAACACTGTTCTCTTGGATGCCATAAGCTGTAGAATACCATTGGTTAGCGATATACCCACTATCATATTCGGGGCAGATGTGACTCACCCGGAGAATGGGGAGGACTCCAGCCCATCAGTAGCTGCTGTAAAGTTCCTTCACTGAAGTTTTCTTATTGAATCATCTTTTTAAGACCAGATCATGTCAGATTGAATAAAGTTTTTTGTTCTAAATATCAGGTTGTAGCTTCTCAAGATTGGCCAGAGGTCACTAAATATGCAGGACTGGTTTGTGCTCAAGCTCATAGACAAGAACTCATACAAGATTTATACAAGGCATGGCATGACCCTATCCGTGGAACAGTTAGTGGTGGCATGATCCGGTAAGAAAATTTGCTAAGCCTCACATTTTGCTAGCTTAAATTCACTTCATAATTTTCTTCTCTTTCATTTGTTTTATTTGTTGTGTTTTACCTTTAATGCGGTATTGTGGTATTACTTCTGTATTTATAGTTTGTATACTTTTTTTTTTCTCTTTCTGTAGGGATCTTTTGGTTTCTTTCAGAAAGGCAACTGGACAAAAGCCACAGAGGATAATATTTTACAGGTGAATACAACTCTCTTAATGACTATATTGGTTGAAAGCAATATTAATCACGAACATGCATCCAAATTAAACAAACGCTAACCTTTGTTATAAGATTCTGTTATAAATTAATCTCGGCTATTCAAGTCCAAATCCAGGATCAAAATGATTACACATATTTGGCCCCTGATTCCAAGTCATCTTTCCTTTCAATAAGTATATGTGAACATTGCTATATATTTTCTCTCACACGTTTTTAACTGGATGCATGCATGAGCAAGTTTAAAGCCTGTATATTTTTAACTGAGCAGGGATGGTGTGAGTGAAGGGCAATTTTATCAAGTCCTTTTGTTTGAGTTGGATGCAATCCGCAAGGTTAGTGATAATTTGTCTGTGTCTTATTTTCTCCTCTGTAAGTTTCTCACTGTATAAAACATGTCTGAATCAAGCCTGTTTATTTTGTGTAACATGCCTTAAACCTTATGCAGGCATGTGCCTCTTTAGAACCAAACTACCAACCACCAGTGACTTTTATTGTGGTCCAAAAACGACATCACACAAGACTGTTTGCAAACAATCATAGGGACAAGAGCAGCACCGACAAGAGCGGAAACATATTACCTGGTAACTAGTAATTAATACAAAACATCTCTTCGTTGAATTCTAAATACTAGGAATTTTAGCTTGTGTTAGGTCTCCATGTTTAATGACATGTCTTGTTTTAACAGGCACGGTGGTTGATTCTAAAATCTGTCATCCAACAGAATTTGACTTTTATCTCTGCAGCCATGCTGGAATTCAGGTAAAAACTCTGTTATCTTTTGTGAGGTATTAATATGGAATACCAATAATAAATTCTCTTGCATTTATAACTGGGAAGGTGACAAAGCGTTGTTTCCATCACAGAAGAAGATTTGATTTATTTTTCTTTATTTGGTTCCTAATGCATGAGTTATCAATACCATATATTATAATTAAAACAATATATAAGACCTTTCTGCCATGCAAATGTGTTTGATGAACCAACTTACCTGGAAAGAAGACGAACTTGTATTCTTACTTGGCTCTTAATGCATATATAGCAAGAACTTGTACCTCATTAATCTTTATCCCACCTCTCATTCTTTAAAGCCCCTCCACTGATGCTCACTGATCTGTAACCTTTTTTTCTTTCCATCAAAACCCATCTAATATCTGAGACCTCCACCTCTTGTCCTTCATCAGCACCGACTATGTTCCTCCAGGCACCACTTCTCCCATCTATTGCTTCCCTCCAAAGTCATGCACCAAGTTCATAGGCATAATTTGATGACAATCAAAATAGATATTTACACAAAAAAATCAGTATTTGAGTCTCTTTCCTTCTAGGATTGAGCCTCGGAAAAAAAGTTAGATATGATTTCCCTCATAACTGTCATACAAAACTCGACCACTGGATATAAGTGTCTTATCGTTTATATTAAAACGATGAACCAAGGCTATGGTGAAAAGTTTCGCCTTCAAGCTACTCTTATATATTTAGATGCCAAGAACAATACTATCGACAAATCAATTGATGTCTACCTCCTCTCAGCTTAGAATATCATTCAGTTAATTGTTTTCTTTACACAGTTGTACTTGTGGCTTGGGAGAAACTTTTGCATGGTTGTATACTCCTTTTCATGTTATAGTTTCCAAACTCTTGTGATAATTTCATTACTGGAAGTAGGTTTGAGAAAATACTGGAGTTAAACTAACTAATTCAAAGATTGAGCATGTGCTGTTTCTAATTTCATCCTGAATTGTTTTAATCAGTTCTAAGATTTCTAATATTTCTAAGTTAATATTAATTTCCTTATTCCTTTATATGCAGGGAACTAGTCGTCCAGCGCATTACCATGTTCTTTGGGATGAGAACAATTTTACTGCTGATGGAATTCAGTCACTAACGAACAATCTATGCTATACATATGCAAGATGCACCCGGTCTGTCTCTGTGGGTAAGTTGCCTCTCTGAATTGACTGGACCATAGCTTTCCCTGCATTGTCATGGATGATATTGGTCCATAAATTATGATCGATCATTTTCTAGTTTAGTATATAAGAAAAGTGTGAAAGACAAGGTCAGTCATATGAGTTTTCATTGAACTGACCCATGATCTATTGTTTTTTGCAGTTCCTCCTGCATATTATGCACATTTAGCTGCATTTCGAGCCAGATTCTACATGGAACCCGATGCTCAGGACAATGGTTGTGGTACCGATCAAGATGGGAAGACTACTCGAGCAGCTGGAGAGTCTGGGGTGCGGCCTTTGCCAGCCCTCAAAGAAAATGTAAAAAGAGTAATGTTTTATTGTTAGAGAGTATTAGAAATTGCAAGTAGGGTTCAGAACAAGGCTTTCATATACATGCAGAACCATGTTTGTATGTGTATGATTAGATGATACTTTGGTTTTGACTTTTGAACTTAGATAAAGTGGTGTAAAGAGTAGCTAGCATTAGTCTAATATTATTTCAAAGCTTGTTATTAAGAGGCAAGTCCGTTGAAGATCACCACCCAATACATTATAGGTCACTGTCACATTGTTCAATAAAATTAGAATTTATTTTTATTAATTGAATAATGTGAGAGTAGCCGGACCGTCACATTGTGTAGTGATCATGTGTCGATGAATAATATTATTCATTTCTTATAATCTCGAGTTGAGAAATATTAAATCAGGATGTTGTGAGTTCATATGACGAACTGAGGTCAACTTCCTTGTAGCGAGCTGGCTTGCGTGGTGAGCCTATCCGAGACTGATGGTAGGCGAGCCAAGCTTCTCAATTTGGCCCATTTGACATTCCTAATTCAACTCCAAACTGAGTTTTTTTACCTAAATAAAACAAAATATACATGAGTACAAATCACCTCAAATGTTCAATATTAAGTAAATTTAAGATTCCAAATTAGCGTTTAAAATACATTTATCAAGTTATTCCAGAATCGATGGTTTAGTCCAAGAATGTCATGTCATAATCTGTTACTGTCTTTTTGATAGTGATAAACACTTGAGATACGGCAATGATCTCTCAAGTCAAAGGGTTAATTTGACAAACGTCATGTAGAAATAATTCACTCACACTGATATATTCATTCATGTGAAATCTTTGCAAGAGGGTCTCAAATGAACTTGTTCAACTAACAAGCATTCACATATCTACTTGAGTGCCCCTAGACTCTTAGTTGAAATCGACTACTCTATTCTAAAGAAAAAAATACAATATATGCTAATCGATTCCACAAATAACAGTCCAAGAATAGTTAAAAGAGTATCATTTTGACATCTTCATTTATATTATGTGGTTGGGGTGTGAAGGCCGAAAGGTATGCAGAATCTTGCTAACAAATGAAGCTACGTGACAGAAAAATAGGTCCAAAGTAGAAAAAATTAATTCATAAACAAAGACTAATCCATGACAGTGTGAGGTATCCTACAATCATTTCTCCAATGAGGCCAACCGAAAAGATTCACCTTTTAAATATATTATCAGATGAAGATGCTTAGTTATATTAGCATCTTCACATATTTATATAGCTGACAAATTTGGCTGCTAAATTGTCATAATACTCTGATTCTTTGCAGATGAATCCATAGTTGAAATGTGCGACTCGAAAATTTGATAAAAGTTGATAAAACGTGACTAATAAAAAATGCAAGGAAGAACACATGGCTTATGGCTCGAAAATTATACACCGCACTGCCCAATTCCATGTTCCACTCGACACCCCTAGTCCACGATCTGCCCCTAACATTGCCCTCCACAAACAAATCTAGGGATCCTGGAAATAAGGACTCTCACAATTAAGATTAATCCACCAACAATATTTTTCACTTACACAAAAAGAATAAAACGCAAATCTGTGAACACAAAAAACTGTTATAAGCTACCAATACATAGCAAATAATCCATATCGAGTCATTTAAACATAGGCGAATCCAAATGTATATAAATTGAACAAGAATGGAGTAACGTACCCTTTCCACTAGATTTCCATCGTAGAGTCATTTATAAGCGACAAAGATGCTATTCGGGGTTCATGTAAAACTAGGTTTTTTTCGTGATACTGCCATCGGATGAAGCTACCACATGATCTGATCTATCCTCAAAGAAGTGAGAAGGGTTTAGATCATGCTGGCAGCTTCAGCCGATACTAGTGCACGGTGACAGAACGAGCTATCAGTTCCCATTCGAAGCGAAAAGGAGACCACCAAATTTCTCTCCTCCGTCTGCAAAAGGTATGCTTAGAGAAGAGAGGGCATATGACAATAAATAGAGGTCCCAACTCCTAAGTAGGAGGGATTAAAGGGGAATATGGTGATAAAAGATAGAGAATTGGTGAAGGAAAATCTTTACAAAATCAGAAGATGTAAGGTGGTCCCTATAGCAATACAAATTGAATATTTTCATGCTATTAGTTAGTGAGAGTTTTTATGTATTTCAAGAGCATTTGATAACTTTAGGGTTTGGAGGGCCATTTCATTGCCAGATGCATAGTCCTCTCCCTATTTGCGTATCTCCGTGAGTTTCATTCTGTATTCTTTAGGGGTGTGTCTGTTATATATTTGAGAAGGCATCTACAATATATATATATATATATATATATATATACATATATTAATCATTTCATCGAAAAGTTTAAGTTTTTAGAGAGATACTACGTGTATTTTGTTTTCATCGTGTCTTCTCACGTGCTCACCAATTTAGTTTTCGATCATATGTCCAAAATGTGCACAAATTTTCATAAATAGATGAAGACAAAATCAATACCGAGTCTTTTGTGTGTGTGTATATATTAGTCATCTCATAAAAGTTTAAACTGGTAAAGAACAAGTGTTGATTTATTTATTTCTTATTATATCTTTTGTTTGTTCAATTCCAATTGCATTTCTTTACATAGTTGACATTGGTGAGTATTTTAATTATAATTAATACTTCTGATTGGAGCCAGCTGGATAAATGCCTTGCTGGTAATACAAAAATGATCTGATGCTAACAATGAGGATTATCACTTTTGATGGTGAATCTTGCTTTTGAGAGATACTTTTTTTTAATCACTATATTGTATAAAAGTATATAAAAATAACACAAACTTAGGAGGAGGACTCGACCTGGCTAAATGTATAAAAATTAAAATTTCCTTATCGAGAGACGAGGTAGAAAATGGACATCTGATGTTAGGGGCGAAGAAAGAGTTAAAGAAATTACACTTCAATCACCTTAATCATACTCCTTGTCACTTTCGACGCAATACTGGAAGGAGATTTTCTAAATTAATTTAATATTATACCCTAAATTTGGAAAGTGGTCCAAAACTTATTCTTAGTATCAATAATTTATAACTGATAAATACTTATTTTTTTATTTTTCTTCAGTTAGAGTCATGCTACTTGTCCCGGGGCAGATCCCCCTCCAATAGGGAGGCACCAAATGGTGCCCCTAGTTTGACCAGGAATTTAATCTCGGGACAACAAGTCTTTTTCCTTCAGTTATATGTGCTCTCATAGACTAGGCGCATTAATTCAAGAATTATGCTTTGGAACTAACCAAAATAATTTTAATCTAGGAAAGAGAAAAACAATAGATACTATAGAGTACAGAATAACAATATATGAGTATTCTTTAGAATATGATTTATAAGATTTGCCTAAACCTTTTCAAGATTATTTGCTGTGTATCACCTAGGGGAATAATCTTCTTTCCTACTCAAAACTTGTACTGTGTGTATCATATATTCTTATATTTTTCTTCCCATTGTTTTCACTTTTTAGAACATATTCCATTGGCTTTCTGTTCCTTTTTACGAGCTCTTTTTCTGTCTATACAGATGTCAACTGGATCTAGGGGTGACTAAGAGAACCATTAAATCTTCGAAACCATGCACTGAGGGTCATGTTTTGACTCGCTAAATAGTCTGATCCTTTTGTACAAGCTCTTTTCTGTTTCTACATGTGTCAACTGAGGGTGACTAAGAACCACTAAATCTTCAAAACCATGTATTGAGGGTCATGTTTTGACTCGTTAAATAGCCTTACGACAAATGCGTGTTTGATGTGCATTGTCATGGACGTCGAATAGTTCCATCCAAACTTCCTGATAAAGTATTTATTTGTAGGAAGACATTTTTACGTCATGCAGTTGAAAATCCAGCGATGATTAAGTGCATCAAAAGCGTGAAGCAAGGTTCAATCTTGACAAGTTTGACAAGCATTTCGAGTAACGCTATTTATAATTGTTCATTATTATAGTTGCACTACGTGACATACATGGGACTATTAGTGATTTGATGCATTAATGTGGTAATTAACCGGCACATGCATGTCATGTAAAGCGACTACGGTAATGAGCAACTGCAAATAACATTATTCAAGCATTTCACATGGAGAATTGGAGTTGAAAACCAGCATGGATAACCAGTTAACGAGATAAGATCATAAGAAACAGTAATGAAGGCTTCAAACTTCAGAACCGTATCTCTTGAAAAACAAAAATGGATATTTCATTTTACTCCCGCTACATTTAATAACTTACCTACCACTAAAATAAATATTTCACATTCATCTGAAGGAAAAGAAAATCCATTGCGTTCTGATTCCAAGAAAAACGACTATCAATCCAAGATCTTTTTATTATACAAGCATGTGATTTTCTTCATATGTCTGCTACTCAGGTTTGGGGGGAACAGACAGACAGCCAGCTTCATGAGATTCATTAAACACGGTTGTATGCAACTGACTTGCTGAATAAGCGACGAATATACACAACTTGGAGTGCACTTGCAAGAGCTAGCAAAATGTATTCTGCAACTGTGTAAAATATAACTCGCCTCCGAGTGCTCTCATTTGCTGTAGCAAGCACACAAATGAGGCCATCGTGTGATCAATACAGAATATTAGCTAATAACCATCAAAAACATATAGAAGCTAAGCATAGAAGAGGTCGTATGTCTCATTCATGTTAGTAAATGTTCCAATGTAATTGCAGTAAAGTACTTATTTTTACTTCAGGGTGGGGGTGAACGTTGGGAAATGGAGGAAGATAAGAGCTGTCCCTGTCACTCTTGAGACACAATCTCCTCAAAAAGAATCGTCCATCTATAATTAGATTATTTACACATCAGATAGGTAGGGTGGCATAAAAACATAGCACTGAACGCAAATCCTATGAATGAACGGTTTGATTTCCATTTCCTTCTATTATATCATGATATAATTATATCCTCAAATAGGTAAATGGGGAGATAGTGAGAATTGGATCCCTAAATAAACCCTTTCAGCAATTAAAATAATCAAAACACAACACATCTGTATCAATCAGGATTCTTTAAGGATAAAACAAGCACCTCATTATCTTAAGTGAATTGAGCAAACGCTGCTTTGGACATAATTGGTAATATTTGGCAACTAGTAATCCAGCAAGTGACAGTGAAAAACTGCTATTTACATATATGGCATCATCTTAACCTGAAAGAATATTGTTGATCTAATCAATTGATTCACAATAGGCGTGATGTTATTAATTTGTATGTTTTCCCATCTCTAATTAACTCCTCCTACCTAAGAATGTCATCGTTAAAACTTCCAGCAAATGTATATAGTTGTCAGTATCATTCTCAATATTTCCATTAATCAAATATTTCAAGCTTGAGGCTGGGTGCATTTGATATTCAACTATAGTATCTTAGACAAACATCAAATATCAAGCCTTAAGAACTTCCAAACTTCTACAACCATAAAGCATGAGACAGAACATCAGACATAAGCACACACTACATAGTCAAAGACAGAAATCAACCAAATATTATGATGGAAGATTGCATAATTGCATCATATCAACACAGGCAACACTTTATTTAAAATGAAAGGAGGCCTTACTGTGACGATGACGACCATCACGTGCTTTCAAGTACTTCTGCTCAGCTGTAACAGACTCCAATGCCTCCCTCAATTCAGCAATTTTGACGTTGATGGGGTCCAAATGTTCTGTAAAAAGACACCACCAAAATATAAACTAAACTAAATTTAAAGTGGAAAAGATAAGGAAAACAATTTGGAAGTCAAAGGTAGATCTATTAATCAATATAATTAGTTGAAAAAAAAAAAAATTATACAAGAAATCAAACATACCATCCTTGGCGAGGTCATGTTCACTGGGAATGTGACCAACGTGAATGTAAAAAGAGACTGTTTCTGGAGTAGAATAAGGATTATGGAAACAGAATTTGTACATTCCACTTCTCGGGGCCTTAAACTCAAATTTGTCCCC
>CAIGRN010106501.1:0-10505 GCA_903798345.1 Fraxinus anomala | reverse complement strand
TAGATGTATTAAGTTTGGTCCTGCTACCAAACTAGTCGAGTTCTCAATTCTAATACTTAAAATCAATTAAATTTTAAGTTAATCTTAACCAGTTCGATTGAGAAAAAAATACTTTTTAAATGTTACACGTATAGATCTAGAATACGTTTCTTCAACAATGAATTAGGTTCAAGTTAATTTTACAACGTCGAAAAAAAAACTAATAAATTACATTTAAGCTGTAAACATCAAAAATCAATATAAAATAAAATTTTATCATAAATAAATTTGTGGGTCGAGAAAAAAATATTTTTGTAATGATATGATGGGGATTGATGCGTCGATTTTCCATATCAAATAGGTTTTAAATTATTAGAATGCTATATATTCTCCTCTCCATATGTATATTACAAACACGATATACAGCAATGAGTTCTTGGAAAAGGCTTCCTAATTTTATTTTCTTAATCTGTCTGATAAACCTTGTTGATCTTGTCAAATCCCAGTTCCCAACTCCAATTTTTATTCATTTTGATTGTATAAACAGTGGTAGTTACACAAGAAATAGCACGTATAAAAGAAACCTTGATACTCTCCTCTCCTCTGTTTCGCCTAATATCGATGCCAATGGATTCTACAACGCCTCTACCGGAGAAAATCCTGATAGAGTCAACGTCATTGCGCTCTGTAGAGCTGATCTTCAGCCTTCTCAATGTAGTAATTATGTCGATGATGCTACAGCCAGGATCTTAGAGATGTGTCCTGGACAAAGGCAGGCAATTTTATGGCACGAATTTTGTATGGTGCGATACTCCAACGAGGCTATCTTTGGAACTCTTGCAACTTTCCCAAACAAGTCGGCTCATAGTGGGGAAAATGTCACAAACACGGACGTTTTTTACCAGGAGTTGAACGTACTGTTGGACAGTCTTCGTGACCATGCCGCTAATAATAGCTCTCCGAAGAAGTTTGCTGGTGCCACAAGGAGTGTCAATGACTCGAATTATCCGACAATTTATGCATTTGAACAGTGCACACCTGATATAACCTCAGTGGAATGTGGTGATTGCTTAACAAAATCTGCCCAACAGATTCGAGAATGCTGTGAGGGTGCAAGAGGAGTTAGAGTCCTTCTGCCTAGTTGCTATCTTCGTTTCGAAACTGATCCATTCTACAACGCTACGATGGTTGAACCGGTATTCCAGCCACCAACGCCGCCAATGCCACCGCCACCGCAGCCGTCGGGTAAGGACTTTGTCTACAGAATCATTTTTTATTTTTTTGACCATAGATATTTCCCGACGATAAGATTTATTTAAACTATTTCAACATTGGCGTCTGTTTCTTGTTTGTAAACTAACATATAACTTAATGAGGATATTATTTTGATTAAATTAAAAATGGTATTAACACGATTTATTTTCGATTTTGCAGGAAAGGGGAAAAAGAAAACTCCAACTATCATTATCGTCATCGTTCCAATTGTTGTGTGTCTAATACTTGCACTTTGCATTGGCATCTACTTGAAAACCAAAAAAAATCGTAAACCACGGGAAAAAGTTGACGGTAAGTTTATGTTTCTAATTTTAGGTAGATCCACATCTATCTATGATATCTTTTAATTACAATTTACCTGAAATATTTCTTTATACTTTGGTCAAGTTGACGGGGAGATCAGTACTATTGAATCCCTACAATATGACTTTAGTACGATAAGAGCTGCAACAGACAATTTCTCTGATGCTAACAAGTTGGGGCAAGGTGGATTTGGTGCTGTTTACAAGGTTAAGTATTCAAGTGAACTGTTAGGTGTCATACATATTGACACTATTAGGAAGTTCATGTAATTTTCACTTGTGATTTAATCTCAGGGAAAACTCCCAAAAGGAAACGAAATTGCAGTAAAAAGGTTGTCCCATGATTCAGGGCAAGGTGACTTGGAATTTAAGAATGAGGTCTTGCTATTAGCGAGACTTCAACACAGGAATCTGGTTAGGCTCTTGGGTTTCTCTGTTGAAAGAAATGAAAGACTTCTTATATACGAATTGGTTCAGAATGGGAGTTTGGACCGCTTCATATTTGGTAATTTTTTTTTTTTTTTTTTTTTAAGTAAATCATAAAATTCTTAAAGCAATCTGGTTGCTCTGTATGGCAAATTAATTATAGCATAATTATCGTTATTTGAGGGTAGTTATTGTTATTGTAGATCCAAACAATCCGTGTATGGATTGGGAAAAGCGCTACATAATTATCGGCGGTGTTGCTAAGGGACTTCTTTATCTACATGAAGATTCTCGTCTCCGAATCATTCACCGAGATCTCAAAGCCAGCAATGTTCTGTTAGATGGAGAGATGAACCCCAAAATTTCAGATTTTGGCATGGCAAGATTATTTGTCCCGAATGAAACTCAGCACAGCACTAGCAGAATAGTTGGAACATAGTAAGCAGTTTACATAGTGCATGTCTCATAGTATCACTTAGTTTATTTTCACAAAGTGGTTGTTACGAAAAACAAAAAAATATGAAGTGATGCACAAAACTAAACATATATGGTCATGTTAATAACTAAACATAGCTAGATGGTTATTTTATTAAACTCGTGACTAATGATATACCTACAAACTGACTGTCACAGTGGATACATGGCACCCGAGTATGTAATACATGGACACTTCTCTATTAAATCAGATGTCTACAGCTTTGGTGTCCTAATTTTGGAAATCATAAGTGGTCAGAAAGCTTATAATTTTCAGAATGGGGAGAGTATGGACGACCTCATAAGTTTTGTAAGTACAAATATGATAAGATTTGGTCTTTGTCAATTTTAAGCCACCAAGGGTCATATTTATTGTATTTAAACATTCCAATTCTAACAGGTTTGGAAAAATTGGCACCAAGGAACAGTTGCAAATATAATAGATCCTGCATTGAGGACTTCTTCAGGATCCATACATGATATTACGAGATGTATTCACATCGGTTTGTTATGTGTTCAAGAAAATGCATCTGATAGACCTACAATGGGATCGGTGGTTCTCATGCTCTCTAGCGTTTCTTTAACTCTATCGGTGCCTTCACAACCTGCATTTTTCATGTCAGGTAGCTTTCGTCAGGATAATTCATCCAAAGATCAATCAGATAATACTACTCATTTATCAACAAATGAGGCCTCGATGAGTGAGTTTTATCCGCGGTAACTTCCAACAATATGCATATCCATTATAACAAGACATTTTCCAGATACTCATGTTCTTATTCAAATGTAATATCTTGTAAGCAGATTTATTCTCTTTACTTGATTGTTATTGGTATGGTTTGTGGTAGAATATTGATATTCCCCTTGTGAATAACACGATATCTACATATTATATTATGACTTGAATCTAACAGCCTACGATTTGAATTTATTTCAATATATGATGTCAAGAGTGTCAATGATCTTACATTATAATTTACAACAATGGCCAGAACAATATAATCATGTACCTTATTGATATATTCTACTACTAAACTGCTTTTTTGTTTCATGTCACAGTAAATGAATTTTATATTTTCGTATAGCATTATAGTTTTTCCCCCACAAAGAAAACATTGACATAAACTGGCCAGTTTTGAAGAATGATTCACATTTTACTTTACAGTTAAGGGACTATCTACAGCGTTATCAAATGACTTTAATGGCATGCTTGTACAGTGGACTGGACACTACTAGCAGAATTAAATAAGAGAAAAACTAATATGTTGTTCATTTTGTGCTGCCCATTCCTGTTTAATGTTGTTTAACTAAATTCATTTTAGATTTTAACAAAGTGTTACTTTTAACATAAAACATTCTAAAATTAATGATAATATTAACATGGTTTTATTCTGGATTTTGTAGGAAATGATGTTAATAAAACTCAAACCATCATAATTAAGTTTGTTCCAATTGTTGTGGGTCTTATACTTGCTCTTTGCATTTGCATCGTCCTAAGAATGAGATGAAAGAGTAAAACAAAAGAAATACATGATAGTAAGTTTATATTTCTTTAAATACCAGTTTTTATGTATGGCAATCTCTATCTTCATGTTCTTGAATTTACAATTGGCTGAAACGTTGTTGAAGCTGACAATGAAATTAGTATTGTTGAATCCCTCCAATATGACTTTGGTACTATTAGAGCTGCAACAAACAGTTTCTCTGATGCTAACAAGCTCGGGCAAGGTGGATTTAGTGTTGTTTACAAGGTAATTATCAAAAATGAAAGTTTAGATGATCAATTTATTTAAACCAAACGTGCAAAATTACACAATTAAAAGTAACAAGTCATTTTTTAATTGTTTATAGATAATTATGACAACCAAGTCAATTTATTCTATATTTGAATACCATAATTTGTAAATTGCATAGAGTAAATAACATCAATATGATCACGGAGAAAACTCTTCATAAATGATCAAAAACTCCGAACACTTTGTTAGTGAACAATCGCTATAAAACGACGAGACTTACAATACTGTTCAGACCCGACTAACTCTTAGTCTCCTCTGACATTTTTTCTGCAATCACCTTGGCCTTTCTGAACTATGTGCTCCTCACACTAGTTTCCAATCCCTGGTATTGTTTATTTCTTGTGGACCTTGAGGAACGAACCTCGTTCTTTAGCGCCAGAACTCCAATCGCCTCTTTCCAAAACTCCAACAACTCCGAAGGCTAATTAGCGAAGATATGTTTGGTGTTTAATAAAAAATCTTGTGTGTTTTGATTTGTGGTTTAATGTGAAGGTTTATAGCTCGATCAACAAATCTGAGTTTTGATGAATCTATGAATCAAATAATATGGTGGTTGGATTTTAAAATCAATGAAAGCGATTTGGAATTTTAAATGAATGATCTCTATGGAATAATTGTGATTCAACGACTTTGGGACGCTCATAGGATATGCTATATCTAGGGTAAAGTGTTTGTGATGAAAAGTAATTGAAAAATCAGTATTTGAAGTAAAACAGAATTCTAGATGTCGATCCGTGCTCGAGTGCTATGCTAGCGCTAGGCGAGAAATAGTTTAGCAGTCGTCAGTATTTTCATCATAACTTTCTTTCCCAATATCGGATTGATGTGTTTCAAAATACGTTAGAAAGTTGACTCAAAGAGCTACAATTATTCATGTAATAGTATGCTCCAAATTCGAAAGTTGTCTGTGTGAAAAATGCGTTGCAAGTTGCAACTAAGAATTTGAAGCATTATTTGTGTAGCTCTTTGACGCCCTTTAGACTTCTAATTGCATTATCTTGATCATATGTGATATTCTTAGACGTTTTTGACATTTTGGACTCCTTCAAGACCTATACTACCAATTCTTAACTATTTTAACTTCAATTATAACTCAATAAACTCTTAATACAATTTAACTAGGACTTGATTTTGTATTAGAAAATTGTTAATTACAATTTGAACTTAACAATCTCCTCATTTGACATTCCGTGACAAAATCATTATTTTCGAAGTCAAAAGTCCACTACAATCTATCTAATAGACACTTTCGTCAATTTGTTTTCTGAAATACATGGAAACCACAATACCATGTGAAATGAAAGAGGAAACTACCAAAATCAAAATCATATAATTAAGTTAAATAAAACATGTGTAACACCGAAACATGTAGTATCATGTGAATTATAAATATAAGTTAATATAGACAAAATACAACACTATATCAATAACCAAATTCCCGCAAATATATCAAATAACTCCTCCTAAGCCATCTATCAATAAAAAATTTCAAAATTTTTAAAATTCTCCCTCTAACTCATATAATCAACTCTCTGAAATAAATACACATATCTCCCCCTTTTTGTTACAAATAATAAAGAAAAAACAAGTAATAATCTTGTAAAATACAGAGAGAAATGAGTAAAATGAATATGCACATGTATGATGATACAATGATTATGCAAAAACGTGTGATAAGAGAATTAAAAAAATTTCATTTTTGAGACCAACTATTTTTTTTTAAAAAAAAATTCACGGATTTTCATCTTAAACAATTATTCGCTAACTTATAAATGCATAGTTCATAAAAAAGTAAATTTTTTCACATAATTATTTTAAACAAAAATGAAGTAAAATGTATAAGCTACATATGTGTGATAAGTGCCACTAAACTCCTGTAAACAAATCTCGAAACCTTAAATCAATGAGCAACGACATGCAAAAGTTACTGGTGAATAAATATATCCTTCCAACTTATGAAGTCAGATCCAGTGTTACTAGAACCTTTTATATAAAAGTCTCATATTGATTTTTCAATATGTAACTTTTCTTTCTCCCCTATCAATAAGCACATATATTTTTTTCTCTAACTTTTCTTTCATATCTTATGTGCTATCTCTTCTCCATTAAGTGACTAACATGACATCTGTAAAGAATTTTGGACCGATGACTCCAAATCAATTGACTATAAGGCAACAGATTATGAGAAATCCCTCAAACTTAATTGCTCGAATCAAGTAGACTCCAAAGAAAAGTATAAGATGAATTTCACTTTTTCATATATTTCAAAATTTTTGAATCTCAATCATCTTTTTCTTTTAAGGGAAATATACTGGAGCTTTAGGTCAATCTAGTTAAATGTCATTCCATATTCAAAATCAATTAACCACACAAATGATCGTCATTCCAAATTTCAAACATGCGGTCAAAACCTACTCACAAGAGTCTAATGTTTGCATGATAATGTAATAACATATTCCAAGTACTCTAAGTAAGGTCTAAACATATTAATGAAAATTAAATTTACTAATCATGAACCTTACTAGTAATTGATAACAACATAACGTGTCCAATAAAAAATTCCCTTTTTTCAATTTTGTTTTTCATTTTTTAAACAATAAATAATAACACAAAAAAATAAAATAACAACAAACAAACAAACAATATATAATGCATGCATGGATATGTAAATATCATAAATAAAGCAGATGCATGCACTTAAATGCCTAATCAATGAGGCAAAGAAAATTTCTTACCATGAAGATCAACACGAGCAATACCGCAACTAAAATCATCACTTTGATCTATGAGTTCACTCTTTTTAACTCAAACATTCTTATATGGAGATGTAATTTTAGTCGATTGAGTCATTGACTCAATCAAGTGACTCGATTAGTCAAGAATCTAACATGAATAGTTAGCTCTTGTTTGTTGTTCCTAATCAAGTGCTTATGATACTTAGGATCCGTTTAATTGTAAGTGTGGAAAATTGGTGGAAAGAAAATGAATTCCAGATAAAGTAATTGCCTAGAACTTGTTTTTCCAGGGAATTGTTAAGTGTGATTGATTGATATAATTTTCCACCTGGAAGATTTTAAAATTTTGAATATTTTTGCGTTCGTTTGGCTTTGTTTTACAATAAAATTGTTCATTAAAGTGATAATTTTTCCCACAATTGGTTATAAAATTTGTTTCCATTGCAAAAAAGTAAAAAACAAAAAAATGTAAAAAAAAAAATATTTCCAAGAAAATCATTTTTTAATCAAAGTTTAGTGTTCGTTTGGCGTTGTTTTACATAGAGATTGTCCATTAAAATGCTTTTTTTTTTTTTTTAACAATTGGTTATAAAATTTGTTCCAATTGCAAAAAAATAAAATAAAAATAAAAATAATAATAAAAAAAAAATTGGAACCCTGGTTTCATTGATTTCCAAAAATTAGTGCACGTGTGGGGGTGGGTGGAATTTCTTTTCCATGGCAAAAAAAACCTATCAAAAAATCACTTTTGTTGAAAATGGAAATTGTTTTTTCATTTTTCATGGAAAACAAGTGCTATCAAACATAGCCTTAGGTCTAATGTGATCTAACTCACCACAATTATGACAAGTGAAAACAAATTTGGGAGCAAACATGAGTTTCAAATTTTGAACCTTAGATGGAAGAAATCTATATTGTATATATGATTTCTATTATTGGGTTCCTACATTCTTGATCTTGTTCCTACTTAAGAGCTCGCGACACGTCTTATGTGTTCTAACTTTCCACAGTGGTGACATGTGGTGATAAATATATGAGCAACTCTAGGTTTCAAGTTTTGTACCTTAGGCTTGATCAAGGCAGGTACAAACTTATTTTTAGTAGAGGAAATGGTATGAGAACTCGTTTCATTATCTCTTAAATCTCCTCTAGTCCCATTTATTTTGTTCGGCCTACCATGTTATCAATCTTCTTAAATCCAAAATGTTTAGCATTATAAAGCCACTGAACTTTAAACATCTCTAATTAACCACTAAAATTAATACATCGTTAGATCATACTTCACTATGTCATTAACCGTTAAAAAATAGACAAAATGGATTGACATTGATAACATATATTACACGTGACACATTTGAGTTGAGATGAGATAATTTCTAATCGCGAGATGAGTTGTTAAAAAAAATAAAAAGTAATGAAACTTAAAAACAATGAAATTGATTATTCTAAAGTGAAAATGGATATATGCCCCATTAGGGATTAAAATTAAGATTTTAATTTAACTCAAAGTCAATAATTAAATTTAACCACACATTTTATGAATTTCACAACTTTTCAAACACACATTTTATCAACTTTTATTAAAATCTATTAAAAATCTAATTTTAATCTCCATCAGGGACTCTCTCTCTCTCTCTTTTTTTTTACTCAAGTACTAGAAAATAAAATAGCAACACTGAAAAATAAATATAATTTGCATAGTAAAAAATATATATACTCGCTTACTAATTTCTCCTTTATTTAAAAGTAATTCGTGAAAACAAATTATAAGAGAAAAGTATTAAGATAAATATCTCGTTGGCCATTGTACTTTTCACAATGTAATCAATTGACCAATTTACTTTCTACAATATTTATGACTAGCCATTGAATTTTTGTAATTCTTCCCACAATGTGATCAATTTACCAATGTACTTTCTACAATGTTTATGAGTGGTAGTTGAACTTTTGTAATATGGCAAAATCTAGATTTCAAAGATGCCACATATAAATGTTAGTTATCCATTTCATCTATTTTTTAACGCTTGATGATGGAGTGACGGATGGTGTAATTATTTGGTAAGTTTGGTGGTTAGTCAGAGATGCTTTAAAGTTCAATGGCTAATGATAAAGATTGTGAAAAGTATAGTGGTTATTAGTGCATTTAACCTACTTGTGGTCACCAAACTTTTAGAGAAATTTTATCTCGATTTACATTTTATTTTGTTTGAAATTGATCACTTTATCATATCTATAGTTTGACTGTTAAAAATAAAATGTGACATGGCCATTTAGTTGTTTTCGCACGTCAACGTTTGTATCAATCAACTAATGGATGTAAATGAAATGATCAAATTGAAACAAATAGTTATCTTCAATATACAACCAACTGTAACAAAAAGGAAGTTTAGTGATCTATATGAAATTTCTCAAAATATTCACTCATAATCAGTAATTTAAAAGTCCTTGGCAACTTCTAGATGCATATGACAAACATGTTCATATTCTTCACACATTGTCATTCGCAATTTTGCATAGTAACTGTTCTGACTGAAAACGTAATATTTATTAATTTTCACTAAAAAAGAATGCACATATATTATCTTTCCAATATATTTGGAGTAAAAATGATTTCGGCTTTATGAAATTTTTTCGTCTCTCCTTTCTTTATTGCTAGATCTGTCGGAATTTGGTGAAGATGAGATAATGTTAGCTTCATTTTTAAAATTGTTCTCTTTCTGCCCTTTTTATTTATTATTTCATATTTGCATCTTTTATTTTTGATGGATTTAGGACCTTCGATGCAATTTAAAATAACTTGTCAAATAGGTTTGGTTTATTTTGAAATTGAAACTGCAGATGCACGGTATTTTATGTTAGACTTTGTTTTGAATGAGAAAAATACAGAGAGAGAGAGAGAATTTGTTTTCCCAATTTTATTATAAATAGGTATTTACTAAATCAACGATTTTATAAATCGCGTGCTCTTCTTCTAGCCTTAAAGCTTCCGTAACATTAGTATTCAAAATAGTTAGATCCAATTCGTTGTACAAGTATGAGATACATAAAGTATCGAATAATGCTTCCAAACTTTCAACATCAAAAGTTGCCATATTTGACGTAGTGGCATACTTGTTGCAGTATTAGAGAAAAGTAAAGGGCATGCTTGTTGATTATTGTTGATTTGTTCTCTATCATTATCCATACCCATGAATATATAGCTGATATATATAGTATTGGTTAGGGCTGAACAACGAAATTGTCAAATCAAATCGAAATCTTTTTTTTTTAAAACCGTTGGTTTGGATCCACGTGGAGCCGTCAACGTTTTGGTTTAGAACCAAACCAAAACGCTTTGCAGTGATTTGATTTAGGTTTTAATTTTTGCAAACAGTTTCAAATTGCCAAACCGCTTACAACAAAAAAAAAAAAAAAGTCAATTTTAAATTTAAATTTTATTCAACTCAATTAAAACCAAATGCATCACAATTAAAAGATACCTTCATATTAGACCCAATTCAATTAAATTCAATACCCAA
>CAIGRN010106490.1:0-11081 GCA_903798345.1 Fraxinus anomala | reverse complement strand
TTTTTGAAAACAAATTAAAATTTTTTTCTAAAAAAAAACCCAAAACGACAAATTGTCGTTTTTGAGTGTTTTCAGTTATAATCAAACCAAAAATTTCGAACCGCGTTTTAAGTGTTTTCAAAACAATTTTTTAAAATGTTTAAAAGAACACATTTTCAACAATCTCAAAATGGACGCTCAAAACACAAAATTCAAAATGAATTCAAAACTCAAAACACAAAACTGAAATACAAATAACGCAGTCCTAAATTTTCCATAGCTTCAGTTCTTCACCCCTTCCAGAATTTTCCAATCTCTCCCTTAAAATCATGATTCCCACATTTCTTCTTGCATCAACAAAATACACTGTCACTGGAAATTGTTGAGAAATATATTATCTGGTTTAAGCCCAAGAAAATTAAAGAAAAATGTTATCAAATTTTGCCACATCCCAATCCATTTCATTAGAAGAAGCCTTCATCGGTCCAAATCCTTGGAATTCAAGATTTTCCCCATCGTTGAATCCTAGTTTTGCTAGAAATCCCCATACCAGAATTAAGGCGGTGGAAGCTGAAGCCAGAAAAAATCTTGATCACTTGCAGAGAGTTAACAAGCAGCAACATCAACAGCAGCCCAGAAAAATATCAGCTCCAGTTTCCCCAATAGGTACGTGATTTTTCTTTTACAATTTTTTCTTTCTTTGAATGTTTTAGTTTTGATAATTTACCTCATTTAATTGATTTTGGGTACATTTACTTTTAAGTCGAGTTACGTGGTGAAAATTAAGAAGTCGTAGATGATTATTTTCTGTAATGACTATTTTTGAGTGGATTTGTCACGTTAATTTAGAAGCATGTATAAGCAAATTGAGCGTCTTTTAGTGTCAATTTTGAAATGACGAGATTCAGATGAAGTTCTTGGTTAGATTTCCAAATTGTTGTGACGACTACTTTTGTGTCAACTCTGATTTGATCTAGGACTCAGATGTTGTAGTTATGTTGGTTAAATGATTTTGTGCCTTGGGCTTTTATATTTCTTAGCACTAATGAACATTTTTCATGTATACAGGTTTATGGGATAGGTGCAGCAAATGGAGCAATGGAGAGAATGATGGAGGACCCTTTTGCCTATAACAATGGATGGCATCACCTTCAGCCCCAGCCGAGACCGGAGGGTACAGGCAGGGGACAACGCCATGGGAGATTAAGGAAGGTGAAAGTTTTAAATTAGTTGATTTATTTAGACTCAATTTGTGAAATTATACAATTAAAAGCAACAATTCATTTTTTAAAATTATTTTTAGATTATTAGATCAAACAAATCAATTTATCATAAATTTGAATACTACAATCAATAATTAAACTAGTAAAGAACACAAAAGATGATCGCAGATAAACACCAATTGGATAAAAACTTTGAGCACTTTGTTAGTCAATATTCCATTATAAATCGAAACAAATTTACAGTACGATCCAGACACATCTACCCTATAGAATTTTTGACCTCAATTCTTGCAGTCTTCCTTAATCCTACTGGAGCTGTGCTCCTTTTAAATAAATCTCGACTCCTAGTTTATACCTTAGTTCTCCTGGACTTCATGCTCCTAACGCCAGATCCTGATTCCTGGTAACTCACTTTAGTCATCTTCAATTTGTGCTTTTGCAACAACTTTCGATTCCTGGTATCGATTTATTTCCGATGTATTTGGTAGTTTGGTGTTTGATCAAAAGATGTTCGGTGTTTTAATCTTGTGGTTTAATTTGAAATAATATGGCTCGATCAACAAAATATGTTTTGAAAGAATTTATGAATCAAATAATGTGTGGTGGTTGAATCTTGGAATCAATAAATGTTTTGAATCCTTAAAGAATTGATCTGTATGGAATAAATTTGATTCAACACACTTTTGGATGTCTCGTTGGGTGTATATTTATAATGGGTAATGTTTGGGATGAAAACGAACTCAAAATCAGTTCGAAAATTGAATATTACGGTTCATCGAATAACCACGTTGCTCGAGCGCTAGTACAGCGATAGGCAAGCGTCGGCTGAGTAGTCATCAGTATTTTCATCATAGTTTTATCTCTCGATGTCCAATTAGGGTGATTCAAAATACGTTGGAAAGCTAATTCAAAGGGCTATAATTCTTCTAGAGGTAGCCTTGTCCAATTTTAATGTTTTCTATGTGAAAAATGCATTGCAAGTTGCAACTGAGAATTTGGAACATAACTTGTGCGACTATTTGACGTTCTTTAGACTTCTAATTGCATTCCCTTGATCATATGTGATTTTCTTGAATATATTGGACACCTTCAAGGACTATATTCTTATTTGACTTTGATTACAACTCGATAAACTCCTAATACAATTCAACTATGACTTGACTAAAAAAATAGTCAATTACAAATTTAGAAATTGCCAATTATAATTTGGACTTGATAGAAGGTGAAGGGGAATACAAGATGAGGTTTGACATGCCAGGAATGAAAAAAGAGGATGCTAAGGTTTGGGTAGAGGAGAAAATGCTGGTTGTGAAGCCGAAAAATTGCCCAAAAGGAAGAGAGAACATGGCGAAGAAGATGAAGAATGGTCAGCTAAGAGCTATGGGAGATACAATTGCAGAATTGCATTGCCTGAGAATGTGGAATTTGAGAAGATTAAGGATGAGTTTAAGGATGGTGTTTTGTATATAACTATTCCTAAGGCAAGTAGCAGTACCAAGATTTTGGACATCAATGTTGAATGTGTAGTCACGTATCGAAAGTTTGGTGAGGTAAATTGCATATTACTCGTAGTATTAAGGAAAGAAGAAAAGTGATCTCCTAAATATCGGTGCTTAGTTTATTAAAAAGCAAGCATCTCACTTGATTTTTTATCATTTGTTGGAGAATTGCTCTTCAATGGGTGGTTCTAACTTGAATTATTTTAGTGGACTTGAAGCATGACATAAATCAAAGATGAATATTAGTTGAAGGTCACATTAACCATCGAAGCTAACTATGATATGTTACTAATAATTATGCAATAGACAAAGAAAATCAATCTAAAAATAAATAGTGCTAACAATAATCTCTATATCTCGAGTGAGAGTACAAGCATAATAGTGTTTTGGTTTGAAGTCAATAGGCCCTTCAAAGATGTCGAAATTCAACTGCCGCTTGATGAGAAAAAATATTTGTAAGTCCGTATTTAATCTTTTATAAAGAGAATATTTTAACTTTTCACTTTAAATACACAATTTATTTTCAAAGAAAAAATTTGCCAAAATTTAACACACATTACTTCTACATGCTTAAGTTTAAAAGTAAAGCGTTGCTTGCACCAGTGGATCCAGCACTCGGCGAGAACCCTCGGCCGATCGTGCTGGATTCGCCGATATTAATTTTTTTTTGGATATATATATTTTGGTAATTTTATTTATTTCAAGTAACTTTTATAATTTAGTTAGTAGGAGACCCACATTGTAAATGGGAGATCTTGGGTTCGACTCTCAATAAGAACAATCTTTCATTTAATTATTTTAGTTTAATATTTTCCATCATTTTGAAGTATTGTCATTAAAACCAATGCAATGAAAAAGATTTGATCCTGCCTCCTTTGGAATTATGATAAGCCTCATCACTATGGCATTTGGTAGATGTCAGTATTAAATCTAACAAAAATACATATATATTCAGTTTTAGAAAAGTAATAGATATTTGGTTATTAAAACTGGTGCAATAGGATTCAAATTCGTGTCTCCCTATGGAATTATGGAAAGTTTAACCACAATGACATTTGGTGCATGTTGAAATAAAATATTACAGAAATATAATAATAGATATATTTGATTTTTATTGCAGCTATTGATGATCAACAGTCGCACGTATTCACTCGAGATCCTAAATCTGCCACTGGACTTGCTTGTCAACTTGAACAGAAGTGTGAAAATTTGAAATGGTTAAATGGAGATTTTTAATTCTAACCCCGTCCCACTCCTTAGCCATTCTTTATTTTAAATCTTGTTTGACATTAATATAATATATTTATAATTGATCAAATTTAATTTTATCTACAGATTTATAAATACACTCACTTATTTACAACTCATTTTTTATTTGTTTTTATTTAAAATTGAATATAATCATTTCCCAAACAATACATTGACGAATTGGATCTGTGTAATATTGAATGTCTGTCCTTTGATCTAGGTATTAGGTCAATATCTTAACCCACTGAGGTGAACCTGGATGATAATTTATTTTTCTAGACACAAGTCCCAAGACAAGTTGAGGAGGCTTTTGCAATGGCCTTGAATTCATCTGACTCCGGTGTTTGTTAATCTAGAAAAATATATATGTCCAAATTCAGTTGATAATGCTGAAATAGCTCGTGGTCAAAATGATCCTGAACTTGCGAGATCATGTCTTCAATCCCCTTACGTAACTTGATGGTGGATCTTATTAGGAGTTGCATCAAACTCATACAAATATTTTGGACCGAGAAAAAAAAAATCTTGTGTTTCGTACAAATATTTTGTTTAATCCCACTAAATGTATAGATAAAATTTCTTATACAAACCCATACAAATATTTAATACAGGCGATATCAAATGGGATGCCTAGTGGAAATCAAAGTTTTGGTTATGATAGTAATGCTACACTCACTTGTCTAAAAATTGTCGAAAGATGTCGAATTCTAATTTAAACTTGCAAATTTCTTATTTTGTTTAATTACCGTTTGTATTAAATTCATAAAATTAAGATTAGATAACTTATTTCATAGTGCCAACAATTCAAAATTTAGCCATGTATTTTAATTCCTTCTCATCCCTCAATCTGACTTTTTTTGTTTTCTCCACTCGGAATCCCATTTAAATTTTTTTACCATCCACTAAGTGCCATAACCATTCCAATCATTTAATACCCATTATGTTAATTATTAAAAAAAAAAACTGCGGTTTCATTTGAAGAGCTAAGTCTCATAGATTCCCCATTATACGCATAATTAATATTCTATTTACCATTTGTTTTTAATTCCATTTTGGTTACTGCCAATAGCCATTTTACAACCCCTAAAGTCACGTTTTGTCTCCCAAACTATTATACCTATAAATAAAGTTATTTTGCAATTTTCCCATAGACTTAAGGTACTTTGAATCTAAAAATTTACTGAAGGAGAGGCTAAGAGTACTCTGCATTTTATTACAATTTGGATACAAAAAGATATTCAAATTCCAAGCATTTAAGGTAAGGTGTTTTCGGCACTTTTGTAAATGAAGTAAAAATTATTTGTTTTCGATTTGCATTAAATGTGTTATGGTGTTACTCATGAAAAAATGGAAGCACCATTGGGTGGTTCAAATAAGAGATGAAGAGATGATTTGGTTACTTGAAATGGGTTATCAAAACCTAAGAGTAAGCAGATTGCCTGATGACCGATTCGTTTTGCAATTGATGGTGACACAAATAACCAAAGTTTACATTTCTAGAAAACATATATATATTTTTTATCATTTACTTAAGTGTTTCCTACTTAGTATTATTTGTGGTATTCATTCCAACTAAATTTACAGGTTAATTCAAGGAATGGTAGTGGTTTGGCATAGTGGTCAGTGCTCAGCGATTTGAAATGCTCTTTAACTTTCTAGTAAAATTTTCAATAAATCTCTTATGAATACTTAGATGAAATTTTTAAATGTTTAATTGTCTATTTCGTCTAGTTTTTATATACATTGCATGTCAACTATAATTTAGAAATGTTGGATTGACTATGCATGTAGTTTAATTACTGTTGAATTAAAATTTCAGATTATGTAACTTGAAAATGGTATAACTTGGGCCACAATGCATATTTTAGAGTTAAATCAGTAGGGTTTGAAAGGTTTACGGTCTTCTAATAGTTCTCTTTGGAATTATTTTAAAATATTAGCTAGAGAAAAAATTATGTCCGTTTTAGTAGATTGCGTCGGGTTAGTTTCGAAAATACTGTTCAACGTAGTTGAAAAATATTTTCGTATTTCAAACATTATCGTCGAGACCCCAATTTTTATATGTTGTACATATATGAGTGTTATAGGTTGTGTTAAAATTTCATAAATTTTATTCGACGTTTGCTAGGCCAAATATATTTTTCTCTCTACTACTGTGCAACTAGTATTTGCGGAATTTTCTTGAGATATTTTCCAAATCAAATTACACCATAATTTGTTGATTTATGGTTGATCTTATATTTTGATTATAACAAAAAAGTAGTTTTATTTCTAACATTGTATTCGAGTCTTTATTGTTACATGTTGATCAAATTGGAGATAAAATAATTGCCATCAAAGGACTTACAGTTAACGATCAAGAAAATTTAAGATGGATTCGAGCATTCGCAATCGAAGACAAATCGAGCACTCGTGTCAAATCAATCGAAAATATTAGAACTAGATGCTTGAGCTCATTTGTAAAGGTAAAATATTTTAATCCTTAGTAATGACTCATTAGAAGTTCAAGTAACGAATTTTTAGGCACGAGAAAAATCTATTTCGTAAAAAGATGCACAAAATTTATTTTTCAAAGGTAAGAATTTCCATTTGATTTTCAAACCTACTAGCATCAATTACCTTGAAAAATCAAGTAAAAAGTCATTTATAAGCCTACATTGTTTCAAACAATCAAACGAGAGGAGCAGAAAAATTTCGGTCCATCAGGACGTCTAAATTGTGAACCGGGCGTCTGGTTCATCCGCAATGGTCGATTTTTCGACCGTTCTGACTTCGACGAGCAACAGTTAAATCAGTCATCTGGAACAGTACCGAACGTTCGGATGATCGTTCGGTTTGACAGAGCTTTTGACTTTTTTCAACTGCTATAAATACCAACTCACTTGCCATTCATTACAATTTTTAAGAGTATTGAAGTGAGATATTTTTGAGCAAAATTATATTGATTTCTCATCTAATTTATTATTATCAAATCAATTTAGTTTTGAAATTTTTTTGATCAAATTAATTTTTGAAAATCATTTTGCACATCAAAGTTTTTCATACCTAACATTTGACCTTCATTCATTGCTATCTATTAAAATGTTAGCTTATTTCTCTTTTGGTACTTAATTGTGATCATATCATTTATTAAAAGAGAAGTTTCATTTATAAAACCAACTTTCTTTAAACTCGTGGGTTGTGTTTAGGTCCCGTAATGCTCAACGTTTTATAAGAATCGGTGCTCCTTGTTAGTAAGTCATCGGAAGCATTGTAAAGGGTTGGATTACTCCACAACTCAATCAACATAATGAAATTGACATTGTTCGTGTTGGAGAGCTTGGTAACGGATGACGTAGATCATTATATTGGATCGAACCTCCATAATTATATCATTTGCACCATCTATCTCTCTTTACTTACTGCTTTCATATGTGTCCTTATTATTCGAATTAATTTATCTAGTTATTACGTGCTTGATTTTAGATTAATTTTTCGAAAAAGTTTTAAAAATCAATTCACATCCCTATTGGTTAGCAACTCTTAGGCTATCAATTAGTATCAGAGCAATGTACTCATTTTTAAAATTAAGATTCTAAAATATCGATCAATGGCTAACCACAATAATTTTCAAAATCTCGAGGGGCATTCTACAAATTGACCCATCTTCTTTGATGACACATATTATAATTATTGGAAATCTAGAATGATGATTTACATTCAATCAATAGATTATAATATTTGGGAAGTCATTAAATATGTTCTTATGTGCCTACCAAGATTATTGAAATTGATGAAAAACCCAATCAATCTATTCCAAAACCTAGAGAGGAATATGATGAAGATGATAAAAGAAAATTATCATTGAATGCTAGAGCCAAAAACCTACTTTATTGTGCCTTATATATAAATGAGTTAATATGACTCCGTATATGATATATGGCATGCTTTAGAAGTCACTCATGTTGGTATTAGTAAGGTAAAAGAAACTAAGATTAATCTTTTGGTCAAAGAATTTGGAAATTTTTTCATGAAACAAGACGAACATATTGTTGACATAATTACTCGCTTCACCGATATTGTTAATGACTTCAAGGGCTTTGATCATAAATTTACTAACGGTGAACTTGTAAGCAAAATGTTTATGTCACTATTGAAAGATTGGAGCTCATTAAAATTTTTGATAGAGAACACCAAACATATCAACTCTTATCCTTTGGAGGAACTCTATGGAACTTTGATGACATACAAGCTCAACAACGTCGAAACCAATGAGAAGACGAGGAAAAATAAAAAAGAATCAAAAGAGCCTCCTAGACGTCAAATTGATCTCAAATCGACAATTGAAGAGGGAACTACAAGTGAACACGAGTGATGAAGAGATTGATGATCTTGTGCTTCTTGTCAAAAAATGGAGAGGTTTTCGAAACAATCGAAAATTTCAAAAGAAAGAGGAAAAAGGCGAAGAAAGAAGCAAGAAATCAAGAAGAGATCGCTAACATGTGCTTTATGGCAATCGATGATGAGGTAAATTTTATTGAAAAATTTTCATATGATGGTTTACGTTCCTCCTATGATGAAATTTTGGAAGAATTTGAAAAACTCGCTCTTAGTTATTCTATTCTTAAAAAAAATATATAGATTATTAAAAAGTTAAAGGGAAAAAATTTTAGAAACTAAAAAGGAAAATGTTGATTATGATTTATTGTATAAATAAATTTGTTCTTTGAAAGAAAATGTTAAAAACTTAACAAAGATTATTTATAAATTCAGTCAAGGGAAGAATAATTTTGATTTAATGCTCGGTGATTAAAAATGTATTTTTGATAAATGAAGCATTTGATACAAACCATTTTTTAAACAAAAATCTCTCAAAAATTTATTTGTCAAAACGTCAAATACAATTTCCTTAAAACTACTTGTAACTTTTGCAATAAGGATGGACATATTGCCTACAATTGTCTAACAAAAAAGAAGCTACACTTTGAAAGTGAAAATGAGTGGATTCGAGGATCCACTATAACTAACTGCCAAAGACCCAAGTATGTGTGGGTACCAAAGATCAAAAGTTGAATTATTATGGTAGGTATCGAAGAAGATGACGAACAAATGGTTCTTGGATAGCGAGTGCTCAAAGCATATGATCGGAGATAGAAATTTACTATCGAATTTAAAAAAGAAGGATGGAGGTCATGTCGCATTTGGAGACAATGCAAATGGAAAAATCATAGGAATTGAAAACATTAGTAATCATCTCTCTCATTTCATTGAAAATGTACTATTGGTAGATAACCTCAAACATAATTTATATAGTATTGGTCAATAAGACATTGAAAATTTGATTCTTCTAAATGTCTATTAAGGATGCTACATCTAAGTAGGCATTGTTCATAGGAAGACAAAGCAAAGATATTTATATCATAAATATCGATTTTGAAAATGATGAAAAATGTTTAGTAAGGTTGAAAGAAGATACTTGGTTATGATATAGGAGATTGTGTTATGTTAGTATGGAACTTCTTTCAAAAATCTTCAAAAATTATTTTGTCAAAGGTTTACCAAATTTAAAGTTCGAAAAAGACAAAATTTGTGATGCATGTCAATTTGGTAAACAAGTAAAACGATCATTTAAACCTAAATTACACTCATCAACTACAAAACTACTTCAATTACTCCACATTGATCTTTTCGGACCATTGAGAACCGCTAGTTTAGGTGAAAATTACTATGATTTCGTCATTGTTGATAATTTATCTAGATGCACTTGGGTTCTTTTCCTAAATCTTAAAGATGAAGCTTTAAAAACCTTCAACCATTTTTGCAAAAAGATTCAAAATGAAAAAAAAGATACTCCATTTCAACCATTAGAAGTGATCGTGGTGGAGAATTTGATAATCTCGCATTTCAAGAGTTTTTTAATAAAAATGGATATGAACATAACTTTTCGACTCCTAGAACTCTTCAACAAAATGATGTAGTAGAAATGAAGAATTGTACTTTGTAAGAAATTGATACGACCATGCTAAATGAAAATAGCTTGCCAAAATATTTTTGGGCTAATGCCGTTAACACCGCTTGCTATATTGTTAATAGAGTTTTAATTAGTTGAAAGAAAACCAAAACCTCATATGAACTTTGGAAAAATAGAATTCTCAATATCGGTTATTTCAAAATCTTTGGGTGCAAATGCTTTATATTGAACACAAAAGAAAACCTAGGAAAATTTGATTCAAAATCTGACATTGGAATTTTTCTAGGATATTTATCGACTAGTAAAACTTATAGAGTCTTCAACAAAAAAAAAAAAAAAAACCTCTAGTTGTTGAAGAATCCATGCATGTCACTTTCGATGAAACTAACTCTCTTGATCGTGAGAAATGTATTGATAATAATGTAGGGTTGGAAACTCTATTCGAACAAATGACTATTGAAGATCAAAACAAAGTTTCTGGTTTCTATAGGACCTATCGTAAGGGGTAATTGGTTAGAACTTCAATGGGATGCTTTAGAAAAAAAAAGGGCGCAGTTTCCTGGCTAACATTATTAGATCATAGGCAAGTTTCTCCATGGAGGAATAAAGTAGCTCAGCATCATGTAGAGCTTTGCTGACATAATATACGGGGTGTTGCACATCATTTTCCTTTTTGATTAGTACAATACTTAGGGCGTGCTCTGAAATGGCCAAGTAAAACGATAATGTTTCATTGGCCTTATGCTTATAAAGAAGAGGTTGAGCTAACTGCTTTTTCTGCTCTTCAAAAGCCTTACAACATTTAGGGATCCGTTCAAACTGTTCTCCTCCTTTAAGTGTATCGAAGAAAGGTTTGTAACGATCAGTGGACTTGGACACAAACCTATTCAAAGTGGCGATTCTCCTAGTTAGGTTTTGAATTTCCTTAGGCTTGGTTGGTGCCTTCAATTCTATGATAGCTCATACTTTTTCTAGATTGGCTTCAATTATTCCGTAGTTTACCATGTAACCTAGGAACTTGTCGGAGCTTATCCCAAAGGCACACTTGAGGGGTTGAGCTTCATCTTATACCTTTTGAGTATCTCGAACATATTAGAAAGGCATTGAATGTGATCCTTGGCAGATATGATTTTTACTAACATATTATCGACATAAACCTCCATGGATTTGCCTATTTGTATG
>CAIGRN010106486.1:0-10903 GCA_903798345.1 Fraxinus anomala | reverse complement strand
CGCCCGTGCTGACTCGAAATCCTGAGCCCCGCCACTGCGAACAAGGGCATGTAGAATTTAGTATCAATACATGAACTGTCTAGTTAAATTAGTACCATATTCTTATATTTAATTGGACTTGTCATTTAAGGATAATGTTATTCACTATTAGGTGTGACCATCTTTAATATAGGTAGAATTTGATCACTTTTGTTCAATACATTACAATTTTATTGAACGACGATCACAATTAATGAAGAATTAAGATTCTCATCATTAAATGTCACTACAATGCCACGTAAACTTCAGTGTTTATTGTAGTTCAACGCTTGCTAGAAGTCAAGAATTGATCCATTTGTGAGTTGTTTGCCTCGTTTTGCTGTTGAGTTTATTTTGGTTTTGTTTGTTTTAAGATCAACCTTAGGGTGACAAGAGTAAAAGAATTAAGGATTTTCAAATATGGAGATTGGAAGAGTCGGTCCATAAACGGAGGGCGAGTTTTTTTTGTGCGTCAACATTGACACCAATAACGAAAAATGAATTTCGTTCGACTTTTGACACTAAAACATCGAAGAGAAAAGTTGCACATGACAGAGAATATCGTAGCTCATGATCTGACTTCTTACATTCGTTTGCAAAATGTCTCTTTATTTTGGACGAATTGTTTATCTGGTACTATATTGAGCAAAAATTGATTAATGCACTTTGTCCCTTTGTTATCAAAATAAGAAATATGTACTTTTAGGATATATTTGAATTAGCATGGGACATGAATTGTAATGTACATTACACCGTAGAAGATGGAAGATAGAAAATAAAAAATATTAGCAAGTGTTCAAATCCAAATTGTATGTCCTAATATTCAACTTCAAGCCCAGAGAATACTTGCATTTACATTACAAAAACATATGGTTACAGTTACATTAACACGATAAGCTTCATCGTTCAAGAATCCAACTCGTCCGGAAGCGTGTCGACCAGCAAGGGCAACCTGCTCTGGAATAAAAAAGATTCATGCAATGGAATGCAGAACAGCTAAAAATTTGAGTTCAGTAACTCTAATCAATTGCCTTGAACAATGCAGAAGAACCCTTGAGACAATGCACAAACATTAGCTGCTCGAAAGCATGAGTTCACTTAGTGGGCTTAAACTATTTTAAGCTGGAATTTGCTTAGTCGCGAGCCAAAAGCGGTTTTTGGAACAAAATATATAAGCCCTCTCTTCAGAGAAATTTGTATTAGACAGTGATTTAAGCAGAATGCAGAACTTGACAGAGAAAGAGGAAAACAGAGAGAAATAGAGAAGAGAATGTTGGACGAGAAAATTTCTAATCAATAGTCTAATGTAAATTAAAATCCTAGGTTCCATTTCTTAGATACAAACTTGTCAAAATATTAGTGATCTAATACAAACTAAATAAACCCAAGTTAAATCGAACTGTTTATGTTTCCTTTTTTTCCGAAGTACATCTAAAATTCCCAATCATGGGGACTTGCGCTTTCTCCATGTTTCCATTTATCAATTTCAAGTATGAAAAGGGGGAAAAACTTGTCATCGCCAATGAAGGAAAACATCCAAGAATATTTCCCCACCGCATCTAGTTTTGGAAGATGGCCCCTACTGCCATCTGGCTTCCACTTTAACCAAACTAAAAAAGAGAGGAAGAAAATGCATGCACTTGAGGATTCTTATAGTCTCTGTCAACATCTTGAATATTAACATACTTTTGCAGTTGGACAATTTTCTAATTTGAAAAGGAAACACTCCTAAATTTCTCCATGCACTAAGTTGGCAATCAAATGATTTCTCTTCAGCTTACGTACCTTCCAATTGTAATTGAACAAGAGCTGTCATGAACCTTCAATACAGTTGCGTTCTCTTTCTCCGAGGTTCTGATCTACTTCCTAAAAGAAATTTTTGTAATAAATAGTCGATATTAATATGCATATCAATATTTTCAAATCAATTTTAGTAGAACTTTGGGCAGTTATTCCACAAAAATCAACCATTGTAAAACTTGATAAGATTGGGGAGAAACCTGTTCTACGCGGATTTATATAAGAGAAAAAGATACTATTTAGTCACGTCACAAAATTATTCAGTTTCAAAATATTCAATGTACTCAGAATGACAAGGCATTTTTGTTAACCCAATAATATTTGTGCTTGCTCTGCCTGGCCCGAGCATGATGAAGAGTTATGAGGTGTAAAACAAAAAAATACATGGACAGACCAGGAGCATACTATTTGTAATTATTCCATCATTCACAATAAATAATAAATAAAATGAAAAAGACACTCCAAAGACTCCAGACAATATAAGATTAAGGAGTCATGAAACAACTGAAGTCACTGGATAAATACATATAGCGATGTCAATGGGTCAAGTTCCAATGTGAATTAACTTTTTGCTTTATCATCAATTATATGCCTAAGCTTGTAAGTGCTTATAAGCAGGGTCCCAAGGAATGTGTTGTAAAAAATAGGTAAAAGTTGTGAGTCATACAGAATATGTAGATAAAAATAGAATTAGACCAGTTTATAAACAATTACAAGCTTTGCCAAACATGCACTTATATCAAATAATTTTGGGCCCACCAGATATTTATATGCGTAGTGTAACAAACAAAAATTGGGGTTAGATACACATTATCGCCACATAAAATGTGAAATGATTTTCTAAGCAATATACCTCTAATTGGCTGCTGCCCTAGGCGCAGGCCTTCCCCAATTCCAGTAACATTACGATCCTGAAAAATGCACACGTTTAAGCGTTACTTCGACATTAGGGATTTTCTCATAAGAAGAAAAGAAAATCCATTAAATGCAAATTTAAAACCTGAACATTTCCATTGTAAAAATAAATAATATAATTGTTTCACATTAAAATAAGAAAGAAACGAGGTTCTCATATAAAAATGCCACAAAGCTTGTCAAACTTACTTAATTAAGAACATAACCATTGCGAAATTTTACTTGGAGACCATAAATGCCAACCCCATACTATTGCAAACAACAAGAACCATTAACCACTTTTTAACTTATGTAGATGTGAGGTAACAATGCTGGTCAAAAGTTGTATACTTGTATTAGGCGAGTGAAACATTCCTATAATATCAATTGTTTTACCGGTTAATAGCGAAACTTAAAAGAGATAGACCCACTCAACAAATTTCAACTACAAACTAACTTAGAAACATTTAGTTGCATGCCCGAGGGTGGATGCAGCCACAATTTAATATATACACATGACGATATGTGGTTGTTGCCAACTGCATAGAGACAATTAATTAGCCTAGATTCTAGAAGAATATCTCTAAAAGTCATGACAAACCGCATCATAAATCGCCCTCTCATTACGCCAATATTCCAAGGTAGGCATAAGCAATCTCCCTGCAAAACATCAAATCACATCAAGGACATAAACAGAATTTTTCAGTCACATGTAAGGTCACTAAACATCAACAAACTAGTATTAGCCCCTGTTTGATCCACATTATTTTTTTCATCCTCATTCTTCTACTCATTTTCAACCACACATTCTTCAATAAAATAATATTTTCCATCACATCAATAACTTTTCCTTTTTTTTTCAACCACATATTCTCCATCAATCTACTATTCTAAAATACATTCTTTCAAAATAATGTGGCTCAAACACACCCTTAGTTACATACCCTCACCCTATCCACAAAAGAAGAAAAGAGATGATATCATATCATTCATAGCAATTAAAGATGATGTAATATGTATAATATGCTGATACAGGAAGGTAAGAGAAAAGAAGATAAACATGCACTACTTTGCAAGCTCGCACAGCAGGGGGTTGAGGCAAAAGACACGGACAGCAAAGATACCTGATCTTGATCTGTTAAAACTGAAAGATTGAGGAGAATCAACAGAAACTTTCTCCTTTTCTTTCACTGGAGTGTCCTGAACCAGATGGAAAAAAAAAAAAAGGAAATAGATAAATGTATTAACATCGCCAAAGTTGCTAGAGTAAAACAAAGAAGTGATACCAAAATAATTTATCGAATGGTAATTATCCTAACAGAAAACAAGAAGCCATTTCAAGCTCTAAAGCCATCATGAAATCTCAAAACAGAACATGGATTGTGGGGATTCATTGCTAAAACTTGGTATTTATAACAGTGAGGTCGCTAAGCCAATGATCACACTTCAAAATTCTGGTACGACTATAAACATAATAATTTTAAGATTCTGGTCCTTAGAAATCCTCCGGTCTGAGTGTTTTATATATAACCATATAAACATTTCAATTTTGTAACTAAAGCATAAGCCATTTGGACTAACCGATACAAACCAAGCCTATTTCTACATCTTCCCCTTCTTTCTACTATCAGCATTTTCTGATTCATTAACAATTTGTTCTCGTCACGTTAATAAAGTATCACAACTGTTATCACACCAAATATATAACTCTCATATAACACCTACATTTCCCAATTGGTAAAAGCACAGAGCTCAAGTGTCACTCAGGAGTACCAAAAACCAGTTGGAATGAAAACAATATAGGGTTTACGTCAATAACCTCCACTGCGAGGTTTTTCTTTTCTTTTTTTTTATTTGGGTTGCATCACTACGAGTTTTCGATTTGCAAAACAACCAACTTGGACCAGAAAGCCTTCACAATTATCTGGATAGGCTCTCTCGCTTTTCAATCATACGAACTATGGCAACACTATCTAACTGCTATTCAATTTTCGCGTCCTAATTTGTTTACAGGCATGACCAACACAAATTTTGCAAATTAAGGGAGATGGAAGGACAATATGATATGTTCTTGTTTGTGTACAAGGCAGCAGGCCAGCAGGCCACCACCAATCAATCCATAGTATATTTCTTCTCTCTTCTCTTGGAACATGTAGATTTGAACCATAACCTTACAAAGTAGTTAGAATAGGTAATCAACAGAAACCACTATAATCATGGACAGAGAATTAATGTGCAGACATTTATGAAAAGCTTACTAACATATGTCAATTTTCTTGTAGCCTCTGTCCTGGATGCTTTAGCATTTTTAGAAAAGTTATTTAGACTACCAACTGCATTGTTCTTCCTTCTATTATCTGGAGCAGCAGACCTAGTGGATGATTTCGCTCTATTTTTACCCCTTTTTGTGCTAGCTTTAGTTATAAAGGCTCTGCAGTCCTTATCCTGAATTGAAGGTTTAGCCTGCTGGTCGAAATTCAGGCTGTTTCTGGCTCCTGGTTCACCATCAGCATTGGCTATATCACTTTCAGCTTTGCCAAAGCCAACTACAGAAACAGAGTCTGCACTTATCTCCCCATCATCTGATATCCTAGCTGATAACTGATCATCCTTCCATTTCCTTTCTAGTTTTCTCGTTGAACGTGTTAATGCTCTACCCTCAGCATGGTTTAAAACCTCCTCTGAAGAGCTGATAACCTTGCCAAAGCTAGTTTTATTGGACAATTGCTCATCTAATTTCACTATTTTTTGGTTATCAAATGCATTCTTGCATCTGCTTTTCTTATTTAAATGACAAGCAGAGATGGGTTTCCTTTCTGTACGATCCTCGATCGTCTTAGACGAATAGTAATCCCTGATCTCATGATTTCGGGAACTGTTTACATTCATGTCAACTATGGTTGAAGCAGTGATCTTCTGCCCTAACATTGATGATGCTGAAGCTTTTATTCTGTTACCGAGATAATTTTCAGATATTTCCGAAGTTCTTGGATTTTCAATAACATGGTCTCCAAAACAAAATTCTGTTTCTGGACCTCCAGAAGCAATTGGGAAAGCACTCGAAATGTCAATGACATGAAGCTTGTTCTCAGCACCTCTAACTACTTTGTTAGATGTTTGGGGCGAAATAACAGTTAAAGATTCTGCCATTGTGCTTTCAAGCATGCCTTCAAAATTCATTTTGTCCTGTATCGATCCCAAGTCCCCCCAGTGACTGTTTACACGAGCTTCCTCACCTACCACTGCTGCAAAATCAGTGAAAAAGGAAGACGTGGCAAGGTAAGGAAAGACAATTAATGAGAGTCTTAATGATGGGTTTAGACAATTAATTGAAAGAGATTGCTACTTACTTTCCAATCGAGGGGATAATTTTTGAAGAACAAGGTTACGTTGCACAGTATCCTCAGAGGGAGATTCTTTATCCATGATCTTATGTCCAAATTTATCAACAGAATCAGCATCTAACTCACATGAATTTGCTTCATCTGCGGATAGCTTGAGTCCTGCAGCTGCGAAGTGCAAATTAGTTCTGCTTCCTAGTTCACAATTGGCATTGGCTACAGAGTATTCTGCTTTCTCAGAGCCAACTACAGAAGCAGAATTTAACCCGATTTTCCCATATCCTGAGCTCCTCCCTAACATATGATAATCCTCTTTTTTCTTCTCCAATTTCCTTGTTGAACTTGTTGACCGTCCAGCCTCAGAATGACTTAAAATCCCCTCTGATCATGAATTTGCTTCATCTGCGGATAGCTTGAGTCCTGCAGCTGCGAAGTGCAAATTAGTTCTGCTTCCTAGTTCACAATTGGCATTGGCTACAGAGTATTCTGCTTTCTCAGAGCCAACTACTGAAGCAGAATTTAACCCGATTTTCCCATATCCTGAGCTCCTCCCTAACATATGATAATCCTCTTTTTTCTTCTCCAATTTCCTTGTTGAACTTGTTGACCGTCCAGCCTCAGAATGACTTAAAATCCCCTCTGAAGAGCTCTTGCCCCTTGCAAATTCAACCATATTGGACAATTGCTGGACAAGACAATTTCCAGATATATCCAAAGTCCTGGTATTTTCAATAGTGCAGTCTTTAGAAGATGACTTCTTTTCCTGACATCCAGGAGCAATGCTGGACCCACTTGAACTATCATGACCAACCAGATTGTCACCAGTAACACTGCTAGGTTTTTGGGATGAACTGACAGCTGAATATTTTCTCTTTCTACATTTTAGTATGCTCTTGATCTCCATTTTGTCCTCCTTTGAAGTCAGCATCAATCTGAAATCTCTGTTGAGACTGTCTACACGTGTTTCTTCACCTATGAACTTCTCATCTTGTTTAAATATATTGTTTCTAGAATCTCCAGTACCTGCTACTGCTGCAAAATTCAGCACAGCGAAAAAGAAATAATGATCAGTGAAAGAACGTCAAAAATATTTGGCTTCTACAAGAATAAACTTTTGCAGCTACTTCTTGCCATCCAAAATGGCTAAAGACTATCACATACTTTCTGGCCGAGGAGATAACTTTATTAGAATATGTTCTGAAACATTCTTAGAGGGAGAGTCTTCAGCCATGCACTTTTCAGCATATTCTTCCCAGTAAGGAGGAAACCCAAAAATAAAGTGGTTACAAACCTGTTCAAGTGACTAATACGTTAATCAAGATTCCCAATGAACTATAATACAGCAATTTATGAAACTAAGTGCCATTTAGCAGTATTAAGATGTTTTGAATATGTGCTCAAACCATGTTACATATTACTGCAACATTATCACTTACAGATGACAAGAACATCACAAATCTAAATAAATGTGCCGAAAGTTTATTCTATTTCGACGGTTTATAGATTGATAAATAGGCAGAAATAGAGCAACAAGTAAAGAAACTGTACAGGAATGTTAACTGAATCCACTTTCCACTTTGTGACAGTACAAATGTGTTCATTACTCAAACCACATCTCAATGAACCACGGTGATCTACCTGATGTAACTTTTTCCACTGAAATGCCAACATTTATTGTACTGGATTTCTCCAAATTATGTCTGTCCTCACTAGTCTAACTGTATCTCGAATGATGAAATGATGCAACAAGTTGGCAAGCATCTAAGGGTATTGGTCGAAGAAATAACTTGTACCATAAAATAGAAGATCGAAAGGTAGTTCTTGAATTGATACAGGCTTTCTTTGCATAATTAATTTGACAGTTTTAGCAATTTTAAGCAAGTGTCCCAAATTTAAAATTCAAGGTGCAATGTGTGGTTGTGGCAAAAGTTTACAGGGTACAAACAGCTTACTTCCAAGTTGTAACAGCTAATGACTATCCTGCAAAGAATCAACTTAGACCACAACTTCACATTCTTCCTAAAAATATTGACGAGAAAGATCATTCACAATATTTAGTTATGGTATTTAATACAAACCTAATACTTGTCTGCTTTACAAAATGTGAAGAACGATATTAACTTTCAAGCTGTTATTCAAATTGTATGACCCAAATTGATCCCCATTTAGACCCTATTAACAACATGGCAGCTATAGATTAAATTATTATAACTCAGTAAGCTAACAAATAAAGGGAGTGCAATGCCTATTACAAGTGAATACACAAACTACGTAATATTAAACTACTGGTCCAATTCCCCGAAGTTTACTCCGGTCTAAAAATATGAATTCCCAAAACTTAAATTCATAACTTCAAAGGTCAGTCAATAGTATAAATACTATTATCTGAGGAAAATATAAAATTTTGACTTGCTCAAATGTCTTCCCATTTCAATCGACACCATAATATAAAGCGTAAGTAGCTAATTTTACACAATATCACCAACATCAAAGACCCCGAAGTTCCATTACCAGCCTCGAACAGCAGCGCAAATCACCGTAACATGATTGTGATAACAACAGCTTCGACTGCCTTCAGATTTTTATCTTTTTTCTCACTTTCTATATCCAACTCACTCACTATCTGCAAATGTTTTTGTACATGTAATGGGATAATGAAAATTATTGTGAAAATGAAGATGCATGCGCAAGTAGTGTTTAATTTAGTGGTATTTTATAGTAGATTAACTTGGAGTCTCAAACAAATCAAACATCTTCATGCAAGAGAAAACTCTCGACCACGTGAAACCATTTTCAAGTAAAATGACTTTTTCATGCACGGAAATTTGACGTGTATTTTCAAGAGAGGGAATGGTGCACCTTCGTATAGTCAACTAAGAGACAAACTCCAGAGTAAGAGAATTCCAATTCAAGTATAGAAAACCTTCTATCACATTATCGAAAAAATTAACCGCACCAGTTAAATGATATGAAAAGAAATTGTACAAACATACCTCAGATGGAAACCCATTTTCTACTGTGCGAGCCTTATTCATGAAGCCTTTAATGATAACACATATCCCATCAGTAGTCTCAAGAGTAAAGACATCATATCTCCGAAGGATTGGCGCAGAAGAAAAGACTCGCATGGCTTGTTGCCTATTGCACATAAGTAGATGAAGGCATAGATGAGGAAAATTTACGCATGACCAACCATGTTGCTTCTATCCCAAAGAGAAGCAGACCCCTAAGGTAAATCTGCTAGCAAACAGCAATTTACAGCAACGCTGACAATAATGTAGAGGATACTTGATGCAGTCGGATAGTTTCAATTAATTTAGTAGCTTTCTTTTGTTTTGTTTTGTTTTTTTTTTTTTTGGTATTTGAACTGAAGTTAGGATGTTGTTGTTTTCAGGTTGATATTGAATAAATCTTATAGAAGTTTGAGATTCCCAATTTCTTTACAATTTCAGTATTCATTTCTTTACAACTTCGGAATCGCCGAATTTGTAAATCAAAGACAATTATTTGGTACTCCGTGATGAACGAACAAATAATTGATTTCTAAAATTCAATGGGCATTAAATCAACACGGTTTTAGGCGTGTTCATCGTTCCGTTAAATTTCTGCTGCACCAAAACTCCATACTTATGGATATAACAATGTGCATCTTCCACAGTGTAGAGACAAGGATTTAGCATTAAACTCCAGGCCTTCCACGGGAAAAAAAATTGTATAAGACAACATTCATAAGTCCAGACATTTGATCCTCAAATCAAATGCAGAAAGCACGTCACCAGCATCAAGGATACTTGACGAGTGGAAGATTTTAGTTTGTAAAACATAACAGGTCCTTTCTTTCTTCCATCAAAGTGTTAACACTTGACAGAACACGAACATCTCAACAAACAGATTAAAAAACAAAAATCTCTTCGAATCAAAAGAACTTCTCGAAATGACTTCAAATTTACCATTCCCTGTCCTCTATGCATGTAAAAATCTATAATTAAGTTCATTATTAAACCCACTCGCAAAATAAACTTTATGCTTAACCCGGGCGTCAAAATAAAATGGCAATTCGCTAAAATTTTGATTGATTAGAAAAGGTCGATACAGAGGAACCAACAAAAAAAACATGTCTAAAAAACGTACTCTCGAGAAGTTAATCCAGCAACAGCAAGTCGTTTTCCTTTGGAGCCTAATTCCGACTTAACCAACCACCAATCAGCCAAACACACCTTCACATTTTCCCAAAAATTAAGAAATGATAATTATGATGTAACCAAATGTCATAACGTTTTCTAATTCAAACTTACTGTTTTCTGAAAGTTAGACTTTGGTGCTTCGCTGCTCTTGTTTTTGTTGCTTTCATTCACTATTTTATCAGGAGTCGAAGTAGAGGACTGGGGAGTTGTGCTCGTGTCTGTAGCATTGGGCGTAGGCGGCGGATCGCTGGGATTCTGGGATTTGAGAGGATGGCCACGTGGCCGAGGAGGAGGTGGTGGGGGCGAAGGGATGACGGGCGGTAGGGGTTCAGTACGGCTACGGCCGCGGCGCGGCAATTCACGGCAATCCATATTTGTAATTTGATGATTTCACGAAAATAATATCTTTATTGGTGTAGTAGTCAGTCTATTTATAGTTCGTCTGTTTTGCAGCATTTTTGTGCACTCCCGTACAACTCTATTGGTTTTAATTCCCCAGAATGGTCACTGAAGTTTGAATTAAATTTCAAATTGGTAATTAAAGCATTGTTTCGACCTATTTAGTCACGAAAATTAAATAATAATACATTATTGGTCATTCTTTTAGTTAGGGCTGCGCAAAATCAATTCGAGTCAGTCAAATCGATCAACCCAACCTAAACCAAC
>CAIGRN010106471.1:0-13398 GCA_903798345.1 Fraxinus anomala | reverse complement strand
GATAAATGAACTAACTATAATAATGTATTTGAGATGTTGATTTGTTAATTAAAATTGTCCATATAATTATGATCAATCTAATAATGTTCTATCATCTCAATTTGTTTTTTCACAATTTCTCCTTGAATTTGATTGGTGAGCTGGTTCTCACCAAGGTTACTGAAAAATTTCACAATCATATATTGTGTGCTTTTCAATTTCTCCAGGAACGGTGTCAGAAATGAACTAAAAAGAATCTTTTTGATCGTGTCAATATGCACAATTTTTTTATACAAATAATTTTCACGAAAAAGGTAACCAGGCTGAAATTGGCGTGTAATACAACTTCGATTTTACTCAGAGTTGTTGTGAAGACCGATAGAACTACTATAAGATCTCCCCTCATCCTCGAATGTCTATTATTTTGCTTTTAAGAGTATGAATGCATAATCTGTAACACCCTGCTTCACAATGCCCCAAATATCCTATGTGTCAACCAAGTTTAGGGCTCCATACCACACCAAAATATACTAAAATATCACGAAGTTGATATGTTCGAACTCCTTTTGGTAGCTGAACCAATATACTTGCCAACCCCATTAAATTATATTGGTCCCATGGGGAAGAACCGAACTACGAGTAGAGGCGAGGCCACGAAAGCAGCTCAGCAAAAGATCTCCTAGACAATCTTTGATATGTGATTAATGTGACAATTCACTGTCGTCGCTACCACTACAAACCCATCAGGTCAAATCTAAAGTCACAAACAAGGCATTATGGATGCTAAAGTGGTTTTTGTATTTAATGCTTGTAATTGATTAATGTCTAAGATAAAAGGCATCAATCGCATGAGTGAGTCCACGTGTCTTTTCATTCAACGACTCTCATTTACCCTTTTCCACTATAAAGCTCATATTTAGTGCCATGAGAAAGGTAATGCAAATTTAGATTCTCAAACTATAATTTTGCCATATCACTGTTTTATCCATTATTCCCCAAAAGTCAATTCCTTTTTATATTGGAGGCTTACGTCTAAAGCTCTCCCACACTCATATATTTACTACATCTACTGACTTGATCGTCGGAGTGCGTGCAACCAACTCTACCCACACCGAAGGAAACTACGTGTGGCTGACAGTTTGTCCAAGTGTGCAGGAATTGGGCTTGCGTGGACGTGAAATGTCTTGTGATCTGTTGGCCACGTTAGATGTACATTTTTTTGGGTCAACAAATTAGCGTCGTCTGTGGAAAACCGCACTATAACAACGAGCATCCTTGTGGTGAAAGCCATCAAAAAATGAATTTGGATAAATGTCAATACCTATAGACCCCACCACCAACATCGATGAGGCGGTGGTACTACCGCACGCCTTGCAAGGGAGGTAAGAGAGATAGTTGCAAAAATAAGGAACATAGCTCAACAGAATGCCGCCATGCAACAATTACTCATGCAAATGCAAAGACAAGCTGGATATCAAATGCCTCAATAAGAGGCTTTCCAACAAGAAGAGGAGGATAATGATACTGGGGCTTACCCCCCGAAGACACAGAAGGGAGCTTAGTCCAATCAAAAGGATGGTAGATGTTAACATGTCTACACATTGCACCTTTAGCAGACCTGGTGATAACTTACCACTTGCGGCAAAAAACTTCCCCCCAAAATATGCCCAAGAACGAGAAACTCGGACCTCAGAGATCCACCTGTGTCTTTGATAGGATTGAACCATCAACGCCTATAAATAGGCCCTAATAGTCACTCCATATACAGAGACAGCAAGGCCACGAGCAAGGCCTTAATCCTAAGGGGTCCCTTTGCCTAGAAATAGGTGAGAAGGAAGGGATGCTGCAAACTCGAAGGACGAAGCCGAAAATTTACAATCGTCTCGATACCAAGCTAAGAGAATGATTCAGATGGCCCATGCAGATCTCTTGAATTGGATGACGATGAAAAAAGTCTCCCATTTTCGCAAGAGTTGAGAAATGCCCATGTTCCCAGCTACTTTGTGCCACCTAAAATCCCTAAATATGAAGGAAATGGTGATCCGACGAAGCACCTTAACAATTATAAGACCCATATGTCTTTTAGGGGAGTATCGTTGGCATTGAAATGCAGAGCTTTCCACCTCACATTGACGAGGGATGCTGAAATTTGGTATAGTCGCATATCGACTGGAGTATTAGAAACTGGCCAAATCTCAAGAAGGCATTCTTGAATCAATATTTGTCAAGCAAGAATCCAAAGGTTGCAACATATGAGATATCAAGCGGAAAGAATTTTGAAGAGCTACCTAGCTCGATTTACAGATGAATGACTTATTGTGAGCAGATAATTGATAGGGAAGCCCTTTTAGCCTTGAGGGAGGCCTCAACATAAACACCCTCTTCTGGAGAGATGTGTGAAATAAAGATCCCCTTTTCATGATGCTTTGGTGGAAATGATAAGAAACGAGATTGTCAACGAAGAATTGATTGACCATCGCAACCGAACCTCAATAGGACTTCCATTGCCTCAGAGACAAAGGTGTGACCATGTTTCACACATGGTAGATCAACAATTGACCCAAGCAGGGCACACAATCACCCTCTCTTTAGGCCAAGCGTTAGCCACTGCCACCTTAAATGCAATACCGTTTTTGGCATACGAAGAAGTTGGACCCGATGCTCAATGACTGCTAAATTGGCCAAAGAGGAGAAATGAGCAACAAGCTTAGAAATAGGCCATATTGCACTTATCATTGAACCTACAGTCACAGCACAAATGCTTGGATATCTGTACCACGCCGCACATAGCCAACATACTCATATGTTGGAAGGAGAAAGACCCGCCATGCCCAACATAATGCACCTCTATCCATGCATGATCAATAGCATCGGCGTGATGAGGTAAGACAGTATTACAGGGATGAATCGCCTAGGCACGAACATGATGAGGATAGAAACATGCCTAGGAGTGGCCAAAGATAAAAAAGAAAACCCCTGCAGATACAGAAAACACCCACATGATAAGCTACTTGGTCAATGGCACCCCCGTGGGACTGACAACACCCCATTAATAGCGTTTAAGCGGGAAGATGTCGTTGGCGTACATTATCCCCATTGTGATACCTTGGTAGTAAGAGTTATTGTAGCAAGAAACAGCTTGAAACGCATGTTGGTGGATAATGGGAGCTCCGTCAACATCCTGTTTGGAGACATTTATAATAAAATATTGATAAATCATGAACTCACACCCATGACCGCTCCCCTGTATGGGTTCACTGGCGACAACATCGTCCCTAGGGAAAGAATCACGTTGGTTGTAGAGATGAAAACACCTCATTTTACGGCTTACCATTTCATGAAATTTCTCATTGTGGACCACATGTCCTCTTATCATGGTGTGCTAGGGTGACCTGCATTGAAAGAACTTTGGGCAGTCACATCTATCCACCACTTATGCATGAAATTTCCCACCAATCAAAGCATTACCACTATCCAAGGTGATCAAATGGGTTCAAGAGAATGCCACCTCAACTCTTTAAGGAAGTCTAAACTTCGAAGCACAAACATGGTTTTGATAGACACCGAAATGCTCGATGCACCCGTAGAAGGTCCGACCCCTGAACAAGGGGAAAATGTTGAGATGGTAGACGCCCATGTAGAAGGGGCCATCCATAAAGAAGAGATTATGTATGCGGGTTGGATCCTTGAATCATGGAGTCGAACTCCCAGGCAACCCCAGCTGAGGAGTTGGAATTTTTCACCGAAAACATGCAAGATCTCACAAAGTTGCTCCAGGTGGGAAATGAGTTGAATTTAGATGACAAGTTGAGGCTCAATAATGTGGATATATTCGCTTTGAAACATGAAGACATGGTGGGCATGACCTTAAGGTTAGTTTCTATCACCTCGTTGTCGACCCTAAATTCACTCCCCACAGGCAAAAGAAAAGGGCCTTGAATATATGAAGATACGAAGCATTGAAGGAGGAAGTGCAAAAACTGATATCCAACGGGTAGGCTGTTTATTCGAAGTGGATATCTAATTCAATTCTTGTGAAGAAGCACAATGGCAAGTGGATAGTCTTCATAGACTTTTCCGACAATTTCCTGCTTCCAATGATTGACCAACTCGTGAATTCTACAGCAAAATACGAGCTATTGAGCTTTATGGATGCATATTTGGGATACAATCAAATTTCCATGCATCCATCCGACAAGGAAAACACTTATTTCATCACAGATAGGGGGTTTTATTGTTATCCTATAGTTTGAAGAATGTTAAAACTACCTACCAAAGACTTGTTAACAGAATGTTTGTCGACCTCATTGGTAAGATAATGAAGGCTAATGTGGATGAAATGTTGTTGAAAAGCCTCGAAGCTGCAGACCACGTTGAACACTTTGAGGCTGCTTTCAAGGTTTTGAGAAAGTATAGAATGAGGCTGAACCCACTTAAATGTGCTTTGGCATAGCCTCTGGAAAGTTTTTAGGCTATATGATCAGTCAACGAGATGTAGAGGCTTATTAGACATGAGATTCCCTTGCAAGCCCAATGAGGTCCAAAGCCTAACGGGTCATCTTGTAGAATTAAGCCGGTTCATTTTAAAGGCGATTGATAGATACCCCCCCGTTCTTTAAGGTTCTCAAGGTAGGAAAGAGGTTCCAAAAAAGCGAAGAGTGCAAAGTGGCTTTCCAAGAGCTGAAGAAGCATTTGGGACAAGCCCCCCTACTTTCGAAACCCAAGGAAGAAGAAGCATTATTGTTGTATCTAGCTGTGTTTACAGAAACGGTGAGCTCAATACTTGTAAGGGAAGAATGTGACATACAGCTAGCTACCTATTTATTACATAAGCAGGACCCTCTTAATAGCAAAGACACGCTACACTGACATGGAGAAGCTTGCTTTCTCCTTAACAATCGCCTCAAAGAAGTTGAGGTCTTATTTCCAAGCCCACTGCATACCGGTGCTGACCAACTTCCCACTCAAGCAAGTGCTTAAGAAACCTGATACCCCGGGAGGCTATAAAGTGGGATGTAGAACTAAGCTAGTTCAACATTGTGTATAAGTCACAAACTTCTGTAAATGGGCAGGCACTGGCAAATTTTATAGCAAAATTTATCGGGCCCTGGATATCGACATGACAATGGAAACAATAGACCCTCTCAGCCTAGAACTTGTTTGTTGACGAATCTTCTAGTAAGACAGGTTCAGGAGTGGGAGTGGTACTGGTAAGCTCAGAAGGGCACAAGCTTAACTATTTAGTCGATTCAATAGCTTTCCCTCTTTAGCAAGGGCCTCACTTTCGCTCACTCAGCCTTATTACAGGCTTCAATTGTTCGAACAGGCTCGCCATCTTTAGCAAGAGCCTCGCTTTCGCTTCATTTAACCTCATTACAAGCTTTAGTTGCTATAACATGCTCGTCCTCTTTAGCAAGGGCCTTAACTTCTCTTCATTCAGCCTTATTACAGGCTTCAGTTGCTTCAATAGACTTTCCCTCTTTAGCAAAGGCCTCTTATTCGCTTCATTCAACCTTATAACAGGCTTTAGTTACTTCAACAGGCTCGCCCTCTTTATCAAGGGCCTCGCTTTCGCTTCATTCAGCCTTATTAAAGGCTTCAATTGCTTCAGCAGGCTCGCCCTCTTTAGCAAAGGACTCGATTTCGCTTCATTCAACCTTGTTACAAGCTTCGGTTGCTTCAATAGGCTGTCCTCTTTAGCAAAGGCCTGACCTTCTCTTCATTTAGCCTTACAGTTGGTTTCATTTGCGTCCACAAGTCACACAACATTACACCATCAACTTAAAAGTCCACGCTTTATATAAATAATCATACCTTGACTTCAGGGACTATTATATGTTGTTACGTTATTCTACTTTTTTCTTCTAAAAAATAATGAACCCTCAAGGTAAAAGTCCATGCATTATATGAATAATCATACATGGATTTCAAGAACTATTGTCATGCCTTACTTCACAAGACCCCAAATATCATACGTGGCAAGCAAACATAGGGCCCCACACCACACCGCACTACACCGCACCGCACCACACCACACCAAACCAAAATATACTAAAATATCATGAGACTGATCTGACCGAACCCCCTTTTGGCGGCCAAACCAATATACTTGTCGAACCCATTAAATTATACTAATCCCATAGGGAAGAGTCATGCTGCAAGTAGAAGCGAGCCACAAAAGAAGTTTAGCACAAGATCTCCCAGGCAACTTGATGTGACAATTAACCTTTGTCGTCGTCATTACCAACCCATCAAGTCAAATCCAAAGCTGCAAGCTAGACATTATGGATGCTAAAATGGTATTATCATTTAATACTTGTGATTGTTTATGTTTAAGATAAGAACAACCGCATGGGTGAGACCACATGTCTTTTCATTCAACGACTCTCATTTACCCATTTTCACTATAAAAGTTTACACCTAGTGCCATATGAAAGATAACGCAAGTTTAAACTCCCAAATTATTACTTTGCCATATCACCGTTTTATCCATTACTCTCCAAAAGTTGACCCCGTTTTTTATATTGGAGACTTACGTCTAAAGCTCTCTCACACTTGTATATTTACTTACCTTATTAATTTGACCGTCGGAGCGCGCGCGGCTAACTCTACCCCAACGAAGGAAGTCACGTGTAGCTGACGTTTTGTCCAAGTATGCAGGAACTGAGCTTGCGTGAACTGAGAGACCTTAAGATTTGTTGGCCACTTTAGAGGTACAATTTTTTAGGTCAACAAAATGTTTTTCCTCTAGCCTTTTATACGAGTAAAACAGGCAATAAACAAAGAAATTGATGCCACAAACTCTTCTATATATCAATTTTAATAGAGAAACAAAACACTCCCCAAGTGTGACAATTTTCATTGCACGTAGTGCAATAAATGCGATAACCTACTTACCAAATATCAATAAATACAACTTATGGCCTACTGAATTGATTATAATCTTTTGTTACGTGAAACATTGTTTGATTTAAAGATAAAATTGAAATGAATGTATGTAATATATATTTAATTGTTGAAATATTTTGATGAGGTGATTAATTAGGTATTTGAGCCAGAGATAAGACTCGTCGTCAACATTTATAAAAATCATGCATGTGTCAATCATTTTAGTTATAATAAGAAAAAAACTTGTGAGGGTGGACGAAACTTAAACTTTTAAATAAGACGAGTAACACACGTTTTGCCATATAGAAAAAATTGACTTTCTTGTTGCGTTTTAGCTTCTTGTTTGCTGCCATGGGTACATAGAATCCAATGCTTAATGGCAAGTAGATGTTCAAGAAAATCCTTGTCTAGATCAAAATAAAGGAAAAAATAAGAAATTTTACTGTTCTGTCGGCCACAGTATAAAATATAAATAAGTAGCCCCCATGCAGATCTGTTTGTATTGGGGTGGACCCATATTAGAATAATTATTTTCTTGGAAAGAAAAAGTGGGAAATAAAAGAACCCTTTCTGCTTATTTTTAAGCCTGAGATTGTTGAGATGGATAGGACATGTGCATTAAGCTTCTAAAATTGACCTATTTTTAACTCGATAAGTTCGAAAGGGTCGTATTTTTATAATAATGAAATATAGAATTGCCGATTTTTTTTTCTAGCCATAATTTTCTTACTTTTTGTCAACATTTTACATACTAATTTGTAAGATAACATAAGCATTACAAATTGATAAATAAAAAGTTATTTTTAAACATATTTGGATAATTTTTTAAAAATATTTTGTATTGTTAGAAAAGCTTTAAAAAGAAATTTGTTTAATGTAATTATTTTAGGAAACTCTTCTACAAAAAATAAAAATAAAAACATAAATACCGTCAAACAGGCTTATAATAAATTCAACACACGCATTGTTATCATAATTTACCATGGAAGCATAAGTCTCTTTAGATAATTTGTCATAATATGATGTTTTATTTAGAGAGTTAAATTTACTGGTGGTCACCCAACTTTATATTTGGTGTCATCATGGCCACCAAACTTATTTTTGTTTCATTATGACCATTCAATTTTATACTTAGTGTCACTATGGCCATTCAATTTGATTTTATTTCACCAAGATCATCCAACTTTATATTTAGTGTCATCATGACCACCCAATTTCATATAACATTTCATCATGACGATCAATTTTTTTTTTTTTTTTACTATTTTCAGTAATTTTAAAATAGGTAAAATGGTAACTTTGTATTTTATATAAAATTTAAAATAAAAACTTAATTAAAAAATAAAATAAAAGCTTATTTTAAAAAAAGTTTTAAAAATAAACTAAAAACTTATTTTTTTTTAAAAAAAAAAGTTACTTAGAAAAATAAAATAAAATAAAAAGTTATTTTCAAAAAAAAGTTCTCTAAAAAAATAAAATGAAATAAAAATTTATTTTAAAATAAACGTTTTGAGTTTTTTTTTTTAAATAAGTTTTTATTTTATTTTATTTATTTTAATTTATTTTATATATATAATGTAAAGTTACTATTTTACCTCTTTTAAAATTAATGAAAGTAGTAAAAAGAAGTTGAGTGATCATGGTAAAATGTTATATGAAATTTGATGGTTTTGGTAACATTAAATTAAATTGGATGGTCATGGTAAGATTAAGTATAAAATTGAGTGGTCGCGGTAAAACAAAATCAAATTGAGTGGTCATGGAACATCAAGTATAAAGTTGGGTGGCCACCAATGAATTTAACCCTTTATTTAGAACGTCCTTTTGATTTTAGTACACGGTCATATGAGCATATTTAGTTGTGCTTAACACGCTGTCATTTATTTTTCAAAAATGGTTTAACCTTTTTTCAAGTTTTATCACCAATAAAATTTACTTTTCATTAAAGTAAAAAGGAAAAAAATAGAAAAAAAAAAAACTTTTGAGCACAATCAAACACACTTATTTTTACCTTTGTCATTTTCACATCAACATGTTTACCAACAAAAACCTAACTTCATGAACATTAAGCCCTTATTTGGTCTCAATCATTTTCAAATTACATTTTTTCTCTTTATTTTCAACCATACATTTTTCAATAAAATAATATCAAATGCAAACTCAAAAATTTTCTTTATTTTTAAATCTTACATTGTCCATCAAAATAATATTCCAAAATATATTTTGGACAAAAAATTGGGCTCAAAGAGGCTCTTATTGTCTCTTTCAACCCCCCAAAGCAACCGAATTCCATGTTGACACAAGCCTAAAATGCTAAGCCAAATTGTTTGCCTTCAAAAGAACCCTTTAAAGTTTGATAAATCCCAAAGATGGTGATAACAAAGCAAATAATGTCCAGTGATGGTGACAATATATTGGACAATTATTGGATCCTTAATAATTTAAACATTAATATAATAAATAATTTTCAATTATTGAAATAAATTCTCGCATACAAAAATATAGTTTATAAAAATAACTTGAGTAATTGTAAATATAAGATTATTTGTAAAAGACATGATACTAAGGTAAGTTAGACAATATTTGTAGACAAGATTACAAAATAAAAAGAAACTAAAGTTTTGTACATTGTGTTGGCCTTCGAACATGGCGAGACCCAGCTATCAACACATCACGTTAAATTGCACAAGATCGTAGCTCCGGATGGATGCGAATGTGGCATGTACTCCAATGCTCAAGTAAGAAAAAAGCAAATATTCAGTGTGAAAAAGGCACAATGGACAAAAATATAGGTACTGAATTTGATATTACTATTTTACCTCAAGTTCAATTACGTGGAAGAGCCCACTTAAATGCTTGACACATTATCTTATCTTATTGGTTTACTTGTCAAGTACAATGTGTAAATCCATAGCCACCGTGAGCCTATGGTCTCCATAGCTTCAATTTAGATTGAAAAATTGTGATCTCATAGGGCATCATCTTTTATGTCACATCAATCAATTTGTACGATGTACTTTGTGCAACTTGGTTGAGGCGAGACGAGGCGAGACGAGACAAATGCTCATCGCCTCGGGTAACAACTATTCTTGTCATTGCACCCAAGGACATGACCTAATCATCTCGAGAAATGCCTGTTGAAGAGGAAATGTGAAGCAAAGTTCTAATCTTGCATGAGCTTTTGCTTAACTGGCTGTCAAATGTGGCCTGCCTCATAGACGCGTGCAACACATAGTAAGCATGTTGAATCTAATACTACATACCCGACTGAAAAAGAATCATGTTGTAATCCTATTTCTTGATTAGACGAGGTTTCTCAATTGTTTAGTAAATTAACTAGGCTTTTTTAACAAATACACGTACATTTGTTGCATAAATCATTGAAAAGGAAAACGTTTAATAGTTTTAACCTGTTTGTTCTCCATTATTTTTAAAATATATTTTTTTTTATCTTATTTCAATTACATATTTTTTAATAAAATAATATTAAACGTAAATCGAAAACTTTACATTACTTTTTAACCACATATTTTTCATCAAATCATTATTTGAAAATGTATTTTTCACTAAAAATAATGTTCAAACAGGCTTTTGAATCATTCTTCTGTAAATAGTAATTACTTGACTATAAAATAATAGGATAACTGAGGGAATTGGACTGTAAACTGTATTAGACAGCCGACGCTTTTGAGGTTTCCAAAGGAACTAAAATAGTACTTAACAAGACCAAATTTTAAATTCTTTACAGTTTAGTCCTTAATTTTCTGCTGATTTTTCTTTTCTGTCCACTGTTGTTTTTATTCATCGTGCGTCTGTTTAACATAACTTATTTGAATTTCTTTCTTCAAACCTATTTTTAATCATACAATCTCTCAATAAAATAATTTTACTTGTAAACCCATAATTTTTTTCTATTTTTAATCACAGTTAAAAAAATAAAAAATCACTTTTACCTTAAAAATAATCTCTTCCAAACAAACTCTTACATTTGAGACATTATGCATTTTGTGGTCCAGTGAAAATTTGACCCAAATTGCATGCACATTTAGGAAAACAATAGTCATGTTTTCAATACCGAACATAAGTTTTTGAAACAGTATTGTTATGATGAAATGATTAACATATGGTGGTAGTCAAATTAGGCAACTCAAAACATTTTCCCCTTTATATGGTATTTTTGTTTTAATTGGTTATAATTAATTACATATGAAGAGATCCTTTTGCCCTTTTATTAATGGTCAAATAAAGGTCAATCTTTTAATTTTTAGTCAAAGGTTTATGTACAAATGATCTTTCATTATCTATAAAATTTAAGGTTTGGCACTTTGCATGCAAAAACGAAAGGTTTAGGACCTCAAGATGCTTTTTTGAAAGGTTGGGACCTTAAATGTAATGTACCCTATATTACATGTTAAATGGAGCTCCCTGCTCTTCTTGAGGTGGTCTAAAACGTTCGCTCATTCCGTCGTTTAACACACATTTTCACTCCATTCTTCACCAGTGTGTTTCTTAAGCTAGGAGTTGTTTAGGTCTAACTTCTTGATTCATATTCTCTTTTGTTTTGTCTTGTCCTGTCAACACTTTAGTGGGTTTTTTTTTTTTACCCATTTTTTGTGAACTTTTCCAAACTTTGGATTTTACCTAAAAATACAAGTTCAAACTAAATAAATAGAAAACTCACTTAAATATACTATTTTTTACTTTAATGTAGGTGCATAAATAGGAGTACAAAATACTCCTTCCATGTTCATACTAGAGGGTTGAAACATAACATGAAAAATTACCAAAAAATAAAAAGTAAATTAATCATTTTTAATAACCCAATCAACTACTTAAACTTTTATTTTACCTCAATACGTTATACACGTGATTCCCATACTAGTTTGTGAGAAGTTATAACGGGATTATATTGAAGAAAAGTAATGTATCTTAAGAAATAGGAGGATAATAACTATGTAGCAACTATGAAAGTATGATTAAAACTAATGTTGACTTCAGCTTCAAATTATAATGAATTTATAATTTTTTCCAATACATTTATAACTATTTTTCATTAAAATTTTATGTTGTTATTTGTAGGTTTTTATAATGTTGCTACTTGTTTAATCAATTGCATTTTTACTCCGCACTTGGTATTTTAAAGCAATTTTGAAAAAAAAAATTAATTTATTAATTTGAAGAGGTTCTTCGTCAACAAATTGATTTTCAAGATTTTTAAAATTATCGACAGTATTAATATTTTTTGAAGAAGAACTCATTTTTGAAAATTGTTTGATTAGTTCATCAAGAACTTGAGACTCAGAAGAAAAAGATATTTTTCCTAATTTAGGAGAAATATTTGATTCGATAAGTTTAAAGAGAAGAGGTTTTTTCTCTTTAGATTTATCATTTTGATAAGCATTTTCCAGATTAGAAGTAGAAGTTTTGAAGTATTCTCATTTTCAGAATTTTCTTCAATTCTNTTTGATTAGTTCATCAAGAACTTGAGACTCAGAAGAAAAAGATATTTTTCCTAATTTAGGAGAAATATTTGATTCGATAAGTTTAAAGAGAAGAGGTTTTTTCTCTTTAGATTTATCATTTTGATAAGCATTTTCCAGATTAGAAGTAGAAGTTTTGAAGTATTCTCATTTTCAGAATTTTCTTCAATTCTGGTTAATTGAAAACACATGGTATGAAGAACAATATTAGTATAATTGTTCTGAACTTGAAGATTTTTGATATCAATGTTTTTAGCCGTAGCATTCTCTGTCCTTTCATCACTCATCTGTTTAAAGGGAGATGCTATGACTTTAGCAGAACCATGAGGAAAAACGATTTCTTGAAGATGAGGATATTCAGATTGAAAAATTTCTTTTGAAGTTGATGCTTTCCAAATCTTTTTTTAAATTTGTATGAACAGTTTTTTGTTTTGAAATTTGTTTACCAAAAACTTTGAAATTAATCCATTCATAAAAACTTAAGGGGCCGTTCTCTTTGTATTTCAGTTTTGTGTTTTGAATTCATTTTGAATTTTGTGTTTTGAGTGTCCATTTTGAGATTGTTGAAAATGTATTATTTTTGACATTTTGAAAACACCCAAAATGCGTTTTGAAAATTTTGACTTGATTATAACTGAAAACATCCAAAACGATTTGTCGTTTTGGGTTTTTTTTTGTAAATTTTTAACTTGTTTTAAAAAACACGTTTTCAAAAATTGAAAAGAGAACGTATTTTCACTGTTTTGGAAAATCGAAAACAGAAAACGGCTTGAAAATGGTAAAAAGAACAAACTCTGTGTAATTTCAAAACTCATTTTCAACCATATATATTTCAATAAAATAATTTTACATGTAATTAGAAATTTATTTCTTATTTTTTATTCACACACTCTTTAAAAATATTTCAAAAAATATTTTTTCCCATAAAATGCGGCTCAAGGGATAAATATTTCTATAATAAAGGATAACAAAGCTTCAATGGACCGATGGTTCAAGAACGGGATTAAACCAAGCCCGACGTAAAATCAAATAGAGGAAATTACACCTAGAC
>CAIGRN010106460.1:0-24572 GCA_903798345.1 Fraxinus anomala | reverse complement strand
TCAACACATGATCTCAAATATTTTCATCATTGCCTACTGAGCCATCTAACTCACACAAGCACACAAATGAAGCAAGAAAATATTTTTTTGGAACTTTTCAAATTATTCAATTTTTTTTTTAACTTTTCTCATATTAAAACACACAATAACAAACAAAAGTAAAAACTCAATGATTCTACCCCAAACTTAAAATAGACATTGTCGCCAATGTCTTAGAGTATAAGTAAGCATAAAGAGGGGTAGGAAAAAATGGAAGAAAATACTCCTCGAATTTATGAGGAGATGGCGAATGCTATGTCATGAAGTGCAAGAGCTCGTCCTTTTGAATCACCTTGTCCTCTTTGTCAATGTTGATTCGAGTGTTCCGTGATATCTTGTTCTTGAAAAATCAAATACTAGAGATCATATTACCTGAAACAAGTATTACTTAGCCCAAATATCTCATAACCAACAATAATTTCAAAGGCCTAAAGGGAGACGGGGTATGGATGGAGATACCTATAAAAACAAAATTAAACTCTTATCCAAAACCTAAAAAGAAAAATTAATAAAAGGGAAATAAAATTGAGTTGCCTCCCAATAAGCGTTTATTTATGATTTTTAGCTTGACTTTTGTTATTTTGGCTACTCATGGAGGCGGAAAAGTGGAATTTGTTAGCCTCATCCTCTACTATCCACAACTGATAGTTCCCAGATTGATCATTATGTGTTCCAACCAGTCTTCCTACATCCTTTTTGCAACGATGACTTGCATAATCATCCTTTTCTTCTATTTCCACCTTTTGAAAATCCTTAAAATAGGTTGATTGCTTAAATGGATTTTCCTTGGTGAAGCTTTGTTGCTTATATTCCACCCTCAAAATTAGCTCAGTTGTTTCAAAATCCAGCAAAGCACGACTAGTTGATAGGAATGGCCTTTCCAAAATCACTATCATTTGATGTGCTTCTTCTATGTCTAGAATGATGAAATTCGCTGGAAAAATAAATTCCCTAGTCTTGATGAGATATTTTCCACTATTGCATAAGGGTGCTTCAATGTTGTGTTCGCCAACTACAAGATTATTGAAGATACCTTTGAATTCCCAATACTAATTTCTGGTAAAGATGCAAATGAATCAAATTAATTCTTGCTCCAGAATCAATTAAAGCATTAATATTATTTAAACTTCCTATAGAGCAAGGTAAATTGAAACTCCATGGGTCTTTTACTTTGGGCGGGAGCCTATCCTGTATAATTGCACTGCACTCTTCAGTTAAAGCCATTGTTTCATGTTTTGGCAACTTTCTCTTCTTTGTTAACATCTCTTTTAGAAACATGAAATAATTTAGGATTTGAAGGATTGTGTAAATGAAGGGAATGTTGACATGCAACTTTTTTAGGATTTCTAGAAATTTTGTTAATTGCCTCTCCAACTCGGTGTTTTGCAACCTTTAAGGAAATGGGACTGTAGGTGTGAGTGAATTGACATGAACGATTGATTTAACCTTGGACCGTTTGAAAGCTTTTGTTGCTCCTTCATTGTTTATTATTCAGTGCTCCACTTGTTCCTAACCCATGGTAGGTACTTGATCGCTTTCAGTCTCCTTCCTCCTTGCACTTATCTCTAGCAACTGAACACCATTCTTAGTTGTGATGGCCTAAACTCGTTCCTCTTTTGGTTGTCTTCACGGTGTTTGAGGGAATTGGATATGTGGCACATAAATTCGGTCACACGGAGAAAATTTGATTCCTGATGAATGGTTCGTGTCACTCTTTATAGTTGTGACAGTCAATACATGTCCCCGTAGGTTCATCTCTATGTCACTGGATAAGGTACCATGTGATCTGTTGGATAATGAGATGCAATCCACCACACCCGATTCTCTAAGTTCTAAATAGAGATCTATTAATTCTGGATTGTACTCTCAGTCTTGGGGATATACTTAATAAGTTGATCCTCCAAGGATGCCTTCTTATCTTATTGCTGCATTTCTAGTAGATTACCCTTTATCGAATATCATTGACCCCGATTGTTCACCCACGAGAAGTTTGGATGTTTGTTCAAACACGGATAATAGTTGTTGGGGGTAGGGGCTGTTCTGTTGCCTCTGGAAATTTTATGAATAGCTTACTTCTACAAGTTGAACCATGTGAGTGGATGCTAGAGGACAATTAGCAGTAATATGATCTATCCCATAACATACGCAAATAGGTGCTGGTTCATGTACCGTGTTAACCATTCGGGATAAGATGTCAAGTTTCTTCGTTATTGCATCCATCTATACTACTAATGCTGTCACTGCGTTTGTTTATGCATACCTGCTGTTTTCCTTAGGAAGTTCCTCTCGATCGGCCAATTAGCTTGATTTTCAGCAATCCTCTCATAAAGGTCGAATGCATTATCAACCTCTCTTGTCATAATTGAGCCATCCACTGAAACATCTGCCATGTTGCGAAATTCTAGGCGCAATCCATAGTAGAAAAGATACACATGTGCCTACTTAGGAATGTCAATGTTTGGACACTTCCTAAATATGCTCTTGAAAGTATGCACTTCATTCCGAATATGTATCAAGATCCCTTTGTTTGAAAGTATGCACTTCATTTCGAATTTGATGAACTCGAGATAGCGAGAAGAATTTCATAGTGGATTTCTGTACCATGTCATTCCACGACACGATACAACCGATAGGATATGAGTAGAACCATGCTTTTACGCCCTCCTTCAAGGTGTAAGAGAATAAGCGCGTTCAAAATGCATATGTTGACATACCTTCATGACTGATAACTTCGAATAACATGAGAAAAGCCTGAATATGCTATGTGGATTTTCTATAGCTTGAAGAACTTGGTGTTATGATGATTTTGGAAGAGATTGATGACGTCTGGTCGAATGTGGAAGTTGTCCCGTCTAAAGGGCGAGTACATGATAGGAGGTAGTACTGGTGCAGGCATTGGATTCACATAATCCTTTACTAATATTCGGCCCTCGTTAGTAATATGTATTTGTAGAGCTGGTGGTTGTTGTTGAATCGTATCCTGAATCTGATTCTGGTCCTGATTTTCAACCATCGTTGCTCTCCATTCTCTTCTACGTTGTCCGAATGTTCTTTCGATATCGGGATCCAATGTTAGGAGCTTGATTTTTTCAGAATCTTGTGCAAACTGTTGACAACCTAGACGAAGTGAAATAGAAAGAAACTAGGTAGTAATATGAATAGCCTAAAAAAAACAAAAAAATAAAAGAAAAATAAAATATAGAATCTAATCTAAACTAACAAACTAAAATTAAAATCGTTATTCATCGGCAATGGCGCCAAAAATTTGTTCGGACAAAACCCGCAAGCATACGGGATTGTTGATAAATAATAGATAAAGTGAGTTGAGAGTTATCATCTCACGATGAATGTTTAATTTCGATTTACTAATTCTACCAAATTCAATATGTGGTAATACAAAAGAGTTTCAGATGATTTTCTTTACCAATTTTAACTAATAAAGCAATTAAAATGAGGTTCTTTTATCAAATACCTAATGAATGTATTGAATTTCAGAATCCATCCATTGATATCTAGTTTCAATTTTTTACTTATGTAATTTAGTTTGATTTATACGTTTATGAAAATCAATAATCCTTTAATATCTAATATTCTCTCCAAGATATATTAAATCTATACTTAAAACGACCTAATCCTATTTCTAGTTCGAATTTATATGAAAAGTATTCATTCAATCACATAATTATTTCACACAATTACACGTGTCATAAATATTTTTCCTAATATCTATTACCCATGTGTTAAACATGCAGTGTTCTACCTATTGTGAGTCTCCCAATCATATAAATAGGCAACAAATTATTTAAATGGTGATTAAGAATTCAAACAACACACAATTAATGCACATTTAATTAAGAATACATTAATTAACTAAAATCACTCAAGTCTTGAATAATTCTACCCTAGCATATCTATAAAAAAATTACATAAAATAAATTGAAAAGACATCACCCGAAAATAAGAAATAATGAAAAAAAAAAGGAATTTTCTATGTTCTTGACTAGAATCTTGAAATCGGGTGAAAAATCTTCAATGTCTATGCAATTCGCCTTGATTTAATCTTACTAGCCATGTTATTTGGCTCCAAAATATGTATAATATGATGAAATTTAGGTCGAATAGAGGTTCCCCACGTTCTAGTATTTAAAGCATGCAAGGGCACGTACCTTAATTTCTCTGACGGGACAGTTTTGAGTATTTTTATCATAACTTTTCCTTCTAATATTTGATTGAGGTGATTCAAAATTTGTAAAACTAACTCAAAGGGCTACAATTATTCTAGCAGTAATATTTTTCTTATTCGAATATTTGCTATACCAAAAATGAGTTTCCATATGAGACAAAATCTAGAGCATAATTTCTTCGGCCGGAACTTGATGTGCGATAATATTTTGGCTATATTTCATTCCTTTGACATCTTTATTCATCCAAACCATAACACTCTCGAATTTTTATCTGAGGTCCGTCACAACTTTTGAGTATTTGCATTTTAGTCTTTGAACTTTAAATCTCTTACAATTGAGCTCATTTTCACCATTTTTCTCTAATTCTTCATCAAATCGTGACTTTTACCCATTAAACACAATATATAACAAATTAGGTAATATTTTATCAAATGAACTATAAAATGTCATTATTTAAAGCTCCAAATCACAAACCCAAGAACATGCCTTTCACAGAAGCTATTGTTTCTTCTCTTCTAATTGCAGCAATTCTGAAATAAAAGTTATCGAATATTTATCATCTACCTGATTCTTCCACATCTCAACACAGTTATAGTCATAACTGATTCTATTTAATACACATCAGTATCAAACCAAGTCTAAGATGTTGGACTCCTGGTTTTGTGCATAGACCATGTTTATTTTTGAAACATGTATCTTCACGATAATTATATTATAGTGGTCCAATCGTTTAATTATTAACCATCTTATGATGTAACTGATTTTATACATAATTTTTTATTTAGTTATCCATTTATTGACTACTAGAGCTTCAACTATATTTTACATATTTTTATAAAACGTTTTATTGTCATTCAATAAAGAGAATAAAGAACACGTAATTCATATAATTTTTATTAGTATTTTCTGTGTTAAGTAAAAACAAATAAGATTGGTTGAATTTAATAAAATATGTCATTTTATTATTTATTTAAGTTTTCAGATCACAAAGCAATTACTTACACTTAAATCACGATAATTAAACTTTTTTCCATCTGAAAATTTAACCGACACGGCTACAACGATTTATTTTACCCTTGTTTGAGCCCTATTTTGTGGAAAAATACATTTTGGAATAGTAATTTTTGAAGAATGTGTGGTTAAAAAAGAAATTTTTTTTTTGACTTACATGTAAAATTATTTTATTGAAAAATGTGTGCTTGAAAATGAGTTTTGAAAAAATGGACTCAAACAAGGTCGTATGTTAAATTAAATATATTAAATAAAGGTTCAGGACTGATCCATTTTTACTTTTTCCAAAAGTTAGGAACCTATATGCCATTTTCATAATTATACTGGTCTTCGTATTTTTTTATTTTTATTTTTTAAATAAACGACTAATTGAGCACCAAAAACACATAGGTTAGATAGAGTGATAAAAAACAATTCATGTAATTGACTCAAGTTTATGAAAGTCAGAATTAGTTTAATTTGTCATTAATAAAATTGAATGACAATTTATTTTTTATTCATTTCCGGTAACATTTTATGTGTCCATATCTAGTATGCAGTGTGCACGCCTAAAAAGGTTAACAGTACTTACGTGAGTTTTCAATATGATCATTATCTTGTTGCAGTCATTCCCTTGATCCGCAATCTGATGGCCTAAGCTGTCAACTTGGATTCGAATGTTATCAATACATCAAAAAATAAAAAGAAATAAAATTTATTATTTGACAAAACCTTAAGAGTTCAATAAAGTTACTTCAAACACAACATGTTTCCACTTACTGATAAAAAGCAGTTTAATGTACCTTTCTCCTATTACCAGCCGACTTTGAACTCTCAGATATGATTTTCACTCTTTATATATCCTTTTTCTTCTGTATATGTATGAAAGCATATTTCAGAAAATCTACTCTGCAACTGAAATCTAGTTTTCTTTACTTGCCTACTGAAGTGATGGGAGATAGATCGATTTTGCCTCCCGGTTTCTACTTTGATCCGACCGATGAAGAACTTGTTGTTTACTTTCTATATCATAAGGCTGCAAGCATGGCCTGCAACCCCAATATCATCCCTGATCTTGATTGTTTTTTACCCGATCCATGGGAATTAAATGGTTAGTTTCATTTGACAGTCTTTGATTATTTCATCTATATAAATTATATTCTTGTCAACTATAATTCTTGAAATTTTTACACTAGGAAATATGTTTTATCTTGTATTTAAATGATTTTTTTTTAATGTATGTTTTCATGTTCTGGACGATAGATAAGGCTTTTATGAGTGAAAGGAAATGGTATTTCTTCAGCAGAAAGATGCAAAACCGATCTACGGAAAAAGGGTTTTGGAAGGAGATAGGCCTCGATGAGGCCATATATACAAGTACTGGGAACAAAGTAGGAATCAAGAAATATCTTGTGTTCTATACTGATGCTGTTTGCTCAGACAAGCAAACAGATTGGATATTGGAAGAATATCATCTGCTTAAAAATGGTTTGTTCAGTGAAATTTCCCTAACAGCAGAAAGTCATATCCAAGTAAGGCAACTATTAATTTTTCTTGTTTAGAAAAAACATTTCTTTGGTTTATGTTAAAAAAATATGTATATTTAAAATTAATACATGGGACGCCTTTGTACACAAAACATATGAGTTCAAATCCCTCCACCACAGATTATGAAAAACTATGTATCAACACTTCGATTAAAATAAAAGTTAATACTTGCTTAGTTTTTCATAGGTTTTCCATTTGAATTGCAATATTATAATTTGTTACTATGATCAATTGATTATTTTTCTATAGGATTTAGATGAATGGGTTCTATGCCGAGTTCATGAAGCAAATATAAGCTGTGACGGGATCAATTTCTGCGAAAGTGATGGTGATGGAGATCAGCTCTCTTATCTGGATGAAGTCTTTCTGTCTATGGAGGATGATCAAGAAGAGATCAGTTTTCCATTGTAGATTAATCACTCATGCAAGTACAATACCTGAGCTACTAAAAGTGAACTCAGTGTAGAAAATATTATATGGTTTTATTTTGTTTTATTTGAAGCAGTCAGAGAGACAGATATGTTTGTATTATGTTAGAAAAAAGGAAAAAGAAATATATTGACAAAAAAAATAAAATAAAACTAAAACTGATGCATATATGAATGTAGATGTCAGAAGACTTCTTGTTCTTATATTTGGATATTTTAATACTTCTTCATTTAATGTTTCTAACATGAATTTTTAATACAATTTAAGGTTCATTATAGTGTTATGTGATTGGAATTTCTATGTTTCTTGGCTATCCACTTTAGAGGAAGTATCAGTGTTGAACACTAACAAAAAGCGTAAAGGTATGGGATCCTTTAAATAAAAATGAAAATCTTTCTTATCAATTTTGTTATTATATTTAAAACGATTTTAATTTGTATTTCACAATTCTAGGATTGAAACGAAATTCAAATAAAGTATTACAATTTGTGAATTAATTTGTTTTAGCGATCACTTGAAACAAGCAAGTGCAAAGTATGATACAAAAGTAATAAAGGATGAGAAGAATATCATTCTCACAAGGTATGTATCTAGCTAGAAAATCAATTAAACCTAACTTAATCGAATTAGCTTAAATTTAAAGCTTGAGTGAAATTTTGGAGAAAAACTTAATTTGTTTGCATCATGTTTTCTCGCCATATATCTCTTCTTGAATAGTGTGTTCAATATTTATAGAGGAAGGTTTTTAAAACCTAAACACGCCCAAAAATATACCAAAATTTGCTATTGGAGTCGCGGATCAGCCCACAAAGTCAAATCCGACCTATGTTTCTGGCTGAAGAAGCACAATTCTCTCTTAAGAGAAAGACCTATAAATTTCGTATTCTTGCTTAAGCAAGAAATACCCACTCCAAAATCCTCACATTCAGCTTTTTCTTGCTTTAGAATTGTTTAAGCAAGACATACTTAATTCATTTTTCATCAATGTTCATCTTCGTGACCTTCACCCTTGACTTTTTACATCACCTCTCGCATTTCGCTTTAAAACACACTGATTAATTCTTCTTGTTTTCTCTTCTAATAATTTTATCAGCATATCTCAAGCTTAGGAATTTCCTCTTGAAACTCATAAAGATACAAAAATAATAATAAATGACTTAAAAACTTCATATCACTATCCAAGAATCTTCGGTAAGCAATCCATGTAAGTAAACAAAACACACTTATCAATTTACATTTCAATATCCCTAAAAAATCCATCCAAAATTATCAATATGTAAATTTTTGAAGTAATTTTAAATTTGAGAGTTACTACTTCGACCCTAAAATTACCTAAAGATGGGTGAATAAGTGAATAATGAGGAATTAAAAATTATCGTAGTATTGCAACAAATCACAATAATTAATTACTCTAGATTCAATTCACGTGAATTAACTACCATATGTTGAATTGCCGACTTATATGAAATCAATAATGTAAACTACACAAATAATTGATGACGGAGAAAACCTTAACTAGGTAAAAGCTCTGAGACCAACCCAGTATTTTTCGCTATAGACAATAAGAACTTACAATATGATTCGGCCAAGAAAATCCACTAGACTCGTTGATCTAATTTCTATCATCTCCAAGACTTGTTAGAACATGTATCACTTATACCTGCTCCTGATCTTTTAGAATTGTCTATTTCTTGTAGATCATCAAGAACACTCTGTTCTTGTACTCTTCATGTACTTCTAGTCCAACCTCCCTCAATTTTCAACAACCTCTAAAAATTATCGAGAAAATACTTTTCAGATTATGCCCCTGTTTGAAACCCATTTTTTTCTCATTCTTCATTTCAACCATACATTTTATCAAAAAATAATATTACACATAAATTCAAAAACTCTCCTTACTTTTTAACCACACAATCTTCCATCAATCACTATTCAAAAATAAATTTTTCACCCAAAATGGGTGTCAAACAGGAGCTATATCTAGGAAGAGATTATGCTATATGTACATAGCATAATCCATAAAGGGATACATAATGGTCATGTGGCCACCCCCGACCATTATGTAAAGGGCTATGATTCATGCTATGTACATGTAGCATGATCCTCTAGGAAGTGTATATTTTGGATTATTTGAATTTAATGTTTTTTCCAGCTAGTGGTTGATTGATCTTAAGAATCAAAGACTTAATCTCAATGTTCGAATATGTTCTTGGATTTTGAAATGATGTTATAAGAATTTAATATAATGATCAACCACAACAAAAACATACTGGGCATTAGATATTTATAATAGGAGGCATGTGGACAGTATATTATAGATATAACTTTTCAAAAACGTGAACTATGGCAGCTCGAAAAGCACCGTCGCTCAATCGTAGGCTAGCAATAGGCGAGCGAAAGGTATGTCGCTCAAGTGATTGCGGTCGACAATAATTTTGCTTTTTTCGCTCGAGTATCGCTAGACCAACTGACTAGCATAAATTAGACGACTATTTCTCCTTATTCCATACTCGAACCAAAAGACTCATAGTTTATTTATACAACCCTCCAAGAGACTCCTAGACTTTACACTCTTTTATGACAATCCTATTCTTTTATAATAATTATTTGTCTAAAAAATTGTCAATACAACTAAAAACATAATAACATCCCCCTTTGATATTCTGTGACAAAACTATAAAATGCAAGTTAAGAAAGTAAAAACAAAATAATCTACCCAAACTCAAATTGAAACCAAATATCTGTCTTTTGCATTCCTTGTTAAACATGTTTCTTGAAATCAACAACTCAAATACTAAATGTAAAACCACATGATTTATGAACTATAACAATTAAAACAAATTATCATACATATGCTAGCTTGATTGAGAAGTAGTACCAATGTTAATCAAAACACCAACTGAAACATTAATATCACAAAACATCAAAACTAAAAAAAGCTAAGCACTCAATAAAGCTAAACTCCTAATACTATCATTTCCCTCTTATTGCATAAAACCAAAATGCATAAAATTTAATTACTGAAATTAAAATGCCAACATCTCCCCATCCCCATCCCCTCCCCCTCCCCCTCCCCCTTTTTTTAATCACAAATGACGAATGGAACTATATCAACAATATATAATAATTCAAAAATATAATTGATAGCATGTACAAGCATAATCAATGATCAATAAACATTCTCACATACTCAATTCAAGCCTAAATGGAGTAAGTTGTATAAGTTGCTCATATGTGTAAAGTACCATTAATTCCTTGCGATCAAGACTTTAAACCTTAAATTCGTGAGAAATGACTTGTTAAACATCATTGTTAAATAAGTTTATTTTTCTACTAATAAAAGTCAAACAAATAATGTATATTATGACCTATAAATAATCTCATTTTTCTTGTATATTATTCTTTTCTCCCATTAACTTTGAGCATATACATATTTTCGCACAATTTCTATTTTTCTTTTCAAATTTTTTTTACATCTTATATGCAGACTCTTCTTTATTAAGCAACTAAGATGACTTTATGTAACAAGTTTTGGGCCGATGACTCTAAGTCAGTTGACCATATGGTATCAGGTTATGAGAAACTCCTCGAACTTAATTGCTTGATTCAATAGGCTTCGAAAAAGAGTGTAAGATGAAACAATTTTTATTTTAGAAGGATATACTAGAGATTAGATCTACTAAATTAAAGTCAATCCATATTCAATGTCACCTTAACAAGAGATGACGGTCATCCCAAATCTCACACACGAAATCAATACTCACTCACAAGATCATAGTGTGTGTAGTGTAGATAGTATATGAAAAAAAACCTATATTAAGTACTCTACATAAATCTAAAAAAAAAGAATGAAAAATATGTTACAACACATCAATTAAACTCATACTTGATAACAATACACATGTTCAAGTAAATCATATATCTTGTTGTGGAAAAAAAATCCTTTTTTCATTTTCAATTTTATTATTATTATTATTATTATTATTATTATTATTATTATTATTATTATTATTATTATAAATCAAAATATTTAAAAAGCAAAAAAATGAAAAAAAGAAAAAAAGAAAAGAGATGCGTGCAATAATGAATAAATCAGAATTAATAAGCATACACATGCATCAAAAATAAATAATCATTTAAGTATATAAACGCTCTTACCTTTAAGAGTATCGTGATTAATTAAAAAAATTTCAAATTACTCTTTCTAACCCAAACTTATCCAGTGGAAGATTTATTTAGTCAACTGTGTCATTAACTTGGTCAAATGACTCACTTGATTACTAAAAAAGTCAATTCGGCCATCAAAATCCCGATTTCTAACTTTAGTAAAATTCTGATTTCTATTTCTATTCAGAAATTCATTACAACTAAGCCTTATGTGTCATGGCTCACCACAATTGAAACAAGAAGGGATAAACATAGGTCCAAAATTATGTGGTTGCTGATATCCATTCCTAGGTTAGTAGGTCATACATACTGCCTAGTAGCCCTTCGTCCTATGATATCCTTGTTCTTGAGTTCAGGATTAGGAACATACATAGGCTGGTTGGTAACAAAGATAAAAATAGTTTTAGAAGTACTAGCCTTATTATGACCGATCTGGTTATATCCTATACATATCCTGTACCCAACAGCTTTGTTCAACCCTAAAATACTATCTATTTTCTGATATTTAGATCTCTTTCTAGACTCACTAGAATCACCTCTATGTCTTTCTTTAGTCTTATTCTTATTTCTAGTTTTTTTTTTTTAAGTTCTTAACAAAGTATGATATTTACTTATCATTAAGTGATTTTGAATCAAAAGAATCATACTCTTCTTTCCTAACAGTGTTCAAGGCTATACACTTGTTCTTCTTAGGTTGAGATATTGTGAGTTTATAAGTTTGGAGAGATCCAACAAATTCTTTATCTTAACAGCATCTAGATCATTGCTCTCCTCGATAATCGTAACTTTAGACTTAAATCTCTTAGGTAAGGATCTTAGGATCACCTAGGTTAAAGTTAGAATTAACTATGTCTTTCAAGCTTGTATAAAATTTATCGAATGTCTCATCATCTTTTATCCTAATCTCTTCAAACCTAGTGGTCGACATCTGTAATTTAGGATTTTTAACAGCCTGAGTTCCTTCATGTGTGGTTTGTAAAATATTCCAAACCTCTTAAGCAACCTCACACATAAACACATGCTTAAAATATTCCAAACATCTTAAACAACCTCACACATAAACACATGCTTAAACTTTTAGGTGAAAGAGCTATAAATAGAGCATGTAAAGCCTTACCGATCCAATTACACTCATCTAAATTAATCTTCGACCAATTAGCTATAGGAGTGGGGATGACAATATTATAAATGGTGCTAGAAGGGGCAGCTCAACTATTTACTACATTTATCCATAGATTTCAGGAAGGCTCACATTCTAACTTTTCAATATACATAGTTACTACCATCAAAATATGGTGGGATAGACAATGAACTACACATCTTGAAAACTAGAGTTAGGAATCGAATTTGGCTTTGATATCATTTGAGAGTTACTAGTTTGACCCTAAAATTACCTAGAGGGGGAAAAATAGGTGAATAATGCAGAATTAAAAATTATTGTTGATTAATATTTTAAAAAGTCACAATAATTATTTACTCTAGATTCAATTCATGTGAATTAACTACCATATGTTGAATTGTCTGCTTAAATGAAATCAATAATGTAAACAGTATAAAGAATTGTTGATGGAGAGGTAAACATTTCGAGATCAAGCTAGTAGTTTCCACATTAGACAATAAGAACTTACAGTATGATCAAGTCTAGAAAATCCACTAGACTCACTGATCTAATTTTTGCAATCTCCAAGACCCGCTAGAACATGCTTCACTCACACCTACTCCCGATCTTCTGGAATTATCTATCTCATGTGGATCACCAATAACACCTAGTTCATGTACTCTTCCTATACTTCTAGTCAAATCTCCCTCAACTTTTAGCAACCTCTGAAAACTATTGAGAAAGTACTTTTCAAATTATATATAAGAAGTGGGTGTTTTGGATTATTTAAGTTTGATGTTTTCCTAACTAGTGGTTGATTGATATCAAGAATCAAAGGCTTAATCTCAATGTTTGACTATGTTCTTGGATCTTAGAATGATGTCATAAGGATGTAATATAATGATCAACTACACTAAAAAAGAATTGAGTAATGGATATTTATAATATGAGGTATTTTGGTTGTATATGATAGAACTCTTGAAAAATAAGAACTAGAGTTTTTCGAAAAACACTGTCGCTTGATCGCCAGGCTAGCAACAGGCGAGCGAGAGGTGTGTCGCTCGAGCGATAGACGGGCGACAATGATTTTGCTTTTTCTGCTCGAGCATCGCTAGGCGATATGCTAGTGTAAATCCGACGAATCTTTCTTTTTCTTCTTCCATACTCGAACCAAAAGACTCATAGTTCATCTATACAACCCTCCAAAAGAGTCTTAGACTTTAACGACTCTTTTATAACAATCATATTCTTTTATAATAATCTTTTTATCTAAAAAATTGTCAACACAACTAAAAACCTAACAAACTTTATAAGGCGTATATCCAATTATTAGTGTCTACGTTTTAAAATACTTTTTAACCTATCCTAAATCCTTGATTTTAGAGGAAAAAAAATTCAAACTCTTATATATAACTTTTTGGACACTGGCGCCCTTGTCCAAGCAATCGATATTTTAATGAATTTTACTAGATTTTATGTAAGCATGTATTTCTACAAATTTTAATGTAGAATTTGTATTTTTGTTGACAAATATTGTTGGTGTGACGATTACTATTGGGAAATTGTTTGATAATTAGTTGTAGTTAAAAAGACTTATCGACCGAATAAGACTCATAACATTACGATATCCTAAAGTTAATTCATTAGCTGTTAACTATTTCGAAATCTTTGGAAAATCACTCACATGGTATAATGATATACATAACAACCAAATTTCAGAACCCTCAAAGTTTTCCTCACCAACAACGTCTCAATAAAACAATTGTAAAGATAAAATCGTTTTCAAGAAATATATAGCCCAAAAAATAACTTCCAGCAATATTTCGTAAAAATGAAACTCGAGATTTTATTTTTCCACTAAATTATCCAATAACTTCCTTGACACTATCATGTTACTTGCCATTTTTAGTAGAAACTAGTCACAGGTAAACTTGCATTGCACGTTATTTTGAAATACTTTATAAGTACTGTAAAAACAATATTTGAAAATGCGTTAATACAAAAAATAGTTACAAAATTATTTATGTGAAATAGACTTTTATACAATTCAATGATTTATTTACGTGCATATATAATAATTAACAGTTATTTATATATACCCTAATATAATTCAATTAATTAATTCTTCAAGTTCATATACACTTTATATGTTTTGGAGGCTATTCAATTACTCTAGAAGTACTACAATTCAATTATTTGTGTATATGCATGTATAGTAATTAATATTTATTTATAGATATATTTAATATCACACCAAGTCTTCAAGTTCGTGCACACTTTATATATTTTTGGGACTATGCAATTATTTTAAGGGCAAATAAATTGTTCAAGTTCATGTAATTTGGGAGCTATTCAATTACTCTAGAGCGAATAAATTACTCATTCATGTACACTTATTTATTTTTAATATTATTTAATCTATGATATAACACTATTTGTTTAAATATATATAAATTATTAATTTACTATATTCACTTATTCAAATTAATTAAATTTCATGTTGGTTCACGTACACATCATTTGTCTAAATGTATATAAATTATTCTTTTTCTATATTCATAAACTCAAATTAATTAAATTTCATGTTCATGAATGTATTTGATTGTTCTCATATAATTCAGTTTTTTATTTACTTGCATGTATAATAATTAATATTCAATGAAATATATATTTAAAAATGAAAAGTTATGTATTATTGAAATAATTGAATTGTAATAAGGTTAGAATCATACAAAAAATTATTCTCACTTGATGTGATATTTAATATATTATAGATAAATCTATAAATAATTAAAATGTACAATAATTTAAAAACTATTTAGTGATAATTGCAATTGTGATCCTAAACCTTTCACTCTATATATATATATATATATATTTTAATTTTTTTAATTTTTTTTTTTTGTAGACTTTACCAAAACTTTTTATTTGTGTCACCTAAAGTTCCAAATCTTGCATTTCGTTGCAGTAGAAGGAAAGATGGATGGATTCCATCCATTTGATCGTTACTTGACCAGAAAAATTGACTTTGATCAATTATGAAAGGGATAAAATGGTAACATTACAATTTTAATATAAAATAATTTAAAAAATTAAATAATAAAAAAAAGATATTAAAGGAACATGAACTGTTCACATCCCTCACTCATCACCCTGCCCTGCCCTGCCCTAACCTACCCTACCCTACCCCATTTACTAAACGAAACGAAACCAAATCAACGCACTAATACAGCCCGTCGTCCCCGCCACCATTTTCGACATGCACTAATACTCGCTGCCACCGTCGCCGACTAAAAGAATTGATTGAGAATACATGAGAATTTTTGGTTTCTTGCCCAAATGGTGGGGAATTTCTCAACCTAAAATTTCTGCTAATTTTGGAGACAGATTTGGTGCACTTGAGAGCCAAAAGTACTCATTTTCCAAGTCTCGAATTTGGTAGAGATCCCATCTAATATTGGAAAATTACTGACACCTAAAATAATTGAGATAGATAATTGTAGTCCTTCCGTTGTGGATTTGGCAAAGGAAATACTAGACGATCGACCAAGCTTGGGAAATGATGGCCATAAAGTTTTCATCCATCCAACAAAAACTAAAGTCTATCCACTAAAATTTGGGGTCAATCAGTTCCTCATCCTATAATTGTATTTTACTTTCTTAATTTTTGTATACATCAGGGCAGATGTTGATTAACGTGCCAACAGATCCAACAAGATAAATCAGGTCACTATTATCGAAGGGTAACCAAACTGAAATGAGTTCAAGGTAAATAATTTCCTTTACTATTATTTCCAAATAGATTTTAAACTGTTCAAGATAAAAGGAAGGCTACGACGACGAGTAGTGGTGGTGGTAGTGGAAGGCGGTGGCGACAAGGGACTATAGTGGTGGATTGATTTGGTTTGGTGTGGTGGGGTGGGGTGGGGTGGGGTGGGGTGAACAGTCCCCGGTTCCTTTTTTTCTTTACTTTTTTAATTTAATACTTCAATTGTTTTATTTTAAAATTACAAAGTTACCATTTTTTCCTTTTATATTTGATAAAAGTAACTTTTCGGATCAACTAACGGTTAAATAGATAGATTTCATCCATTTGTCCTTCCACTGCAATGAAATGAAATATTTGAAACTGTGGTAGCACAAATGAAAGATTTAGATAAAATCTACAAAAAAAATAAAAGGTTTTGAAATTATAAAGTTACCATTTTTTCCTTTTATATTTGATAAAAGTCAACTTTTCGGATCAACTAACGGTTAAATAGATAGATTTCATCCATTTGTCCTTCTACTGTAATGAAATGAAATATTTGAAACTGTGGTAGCACAAATGAAAGACACAAATGAAAGATTTACATAAAATCTACAAAAATTAAAAGGTCTTGAACCATAGTTGCAGTTATCCCAATTATTTATATGATCAAAGAAGCCCAATGCCCAATCATAGACTTTTAAACATGCACGTTGAGTGTGGTTTGAACTGCTGATATTCCACATAAATTCCACATCTTTTGCAACTCGATCAACTATTCCAATTTAGTTATTTCTTTCAAATAAAAATATATTATATATATCAACAATCATTCACATAAAAAAATAATATAAATATTATTTTGGAGTACAGAAAAAATCATGAAGGCTTATGTGCCATTTGACTTAAACCTTGACATTGTATATTCTATCAAGTTTACCAACTGTATAGTGAATTATGTCTTAAATTCTAAATTATGGACGTAAATTCTATTACAAAATAATAGTAAATAAATATTGGCTTAACAAATACCGAATAGACACATACCGGATGGATAACTAACTTACCGTATGAACAAAAATATTGGATGGACACATACCAGATGTGAAACTAACTTACCATATGAACATAACACATATTGACAGTGCAACTAACTTATACCTATGAACATAACACATACTGACAGAACAGATACCGTATAAACAAATACCGATTGGACAACTAACTAATCGAATCTTAAGCAAAATAATACGGATTAAATAATTTGATTAATCACAAAAAAAGAACAAGTAATATAAATTGTAGGAAATAAAAATCCAATGAACTTTTAAACCGAGGCTTGTGTGAACACGATTTTCTTAAAATAGATTCGCCCCCTCACAGTAGATGCTTGAGATTTAGTTCGAGCGTCGATTTTTCAAAATACAACAAAAAATTAGTAGAATATGAGTACTGTAGTTACTACTCCGGCGAACTGACTTAGGATCAAAACAGTATCACCGCCAAGATTTTGATAGAAAATGAAAATTACGGATGCAGACAAGAGATAAAATTTTGTTATATGCAAAGAAGAGAAATTTTTCTTTTGTTTGTAAGGGATGAGGATGACTAAATAATGGTTGTGAAGTCGAAAATTAATAAAGTTAATTCTTCTGCTTACTTGATTGAGTCTTTCAAGTTGTGGCATGGTAGACTAGGACATGTTAATTATGATATTAATTAACTTGAATTGTATACCCGCATTCCATATTAATTCTAAACACAAGTGCGAAACTTGTGTTGAGACAAAATTGACAAAGTCATCATTTAAATCGATTGAACGAAAAACAAAACAATTTGATTTAATTTACAGCGACGTATATGATTTAAAATTTGTACAAACAAGAGGTGGCGACAAGTGTTTAATTACTTTTGTCGATGATGACACAAAATACTATTATGTGTATCTACTTAAAAGTAAGGACGAAATTATAGAGAAATTTATTCGAACGAAGAATGAAGTTGAAATCAACTTAATAAGAAAATTAAGGTGTTGAGAAGTAATCGATGTGGTGAGTATGAAGCACCATTTACTGAATTTTGCGCACAACATGGAATCATACATGAAATCACCGCACCTTATTCTCCGCAACAAAATGGTGTTGTTGAACAGAAAAACCGTACCTTCAAAAAAATGATAAATGCAATGTTAGTAAGTTCTGGATTACCTCAGAACATGTGGAGGGAAGTTGTGTTATTAGCAAAATACCTTTTAAATAAGATCCCCTGAAAGAAAATGGAAAAGACCTCTTATGAGTTATGGAAATAAAGAAAATCTTCTTATAAATATTTACGAATGTTGAGATGTCTTGTTAAAGTGACTGTTTCAACACCAAAGAAGATAAAGATAGATCCGAAATGTGGAATCATGTTAGAACTTAGATGGTGACAAGGCTAATAACATTGTGTGTAGAAAAATATTAATGTTTGTCATGTTCGATAAGGAATGGCAAAATATCTTGCATCAAATGTTATCTTTATTTTTTAAATTTTAATCCGTATTTATAAAATAATTTAATCTCCGCCTGCTCCCGAAAATCCTTGGGGGCTGCTCCATCCCCACGCCCACCCCGCCTCGCATTGCCCTGATTCTGGTAATGAAACAATTTTTCACATTTTCTTCGTGGAAGAATGGCAACAAAAGCTCAGAATTTCTTTAGTGTTTCATTTGAATACCCAATCACTGCATATGGGATTTTTTTTAAAAAAAAAAAAACTGAATGAGTATCATTATGTTATTCAAGATTAGGACATGTTACCTCTTTATAACCTATATTTTTGCTCGGGTTTTTATGACTTGAAGACAACGAGGCCATGCATTACAATAAGGAAAAAACTATATATGCATGCTTTTTCCTTATAGAACTTTTATAAGTGCTTCGTTGACAACATCTGATTGAACCTTTATTTTTTCAACTTTCAATGAAATATCGTCAAGTGTCATCTGAAAAAAATTATGTGAAGAAATTCTTTACATGTAGGTTTATTCTTAAAATAAAAGGAGGAGCTCGTGGCGTAATCTCATCATTCGGAGATGTTGAACTGTATACTGATCGATGCTACAAAAGCAATCTTGGATTGGGTACAGGAGGAGATGTTCTTAAGAACCAGAGTAGAACTGCACCCTTAAATAGTTTTTAATTTATGTCTTCAACAAATAGTGACAGAAGTCTATATTGAGATGGATTCGACCATTGCCACTCACTAGGGTACGCAGTGACATTGGATTTTACGTATATTAGGGAGACCTTGAAAGCAATGTAGCGATAGATTATCTAACTAAATACTACACAAATATTCGACTTCATGGAGTCTATTGAATTGAAAATCCATATTAGACAAGCAAAATATCCTTCATTCTTCAGAAATACTTGAGTATATGCTTCACCGCTACTTAGTATTCTAGTCAAGAGTTGAATTGGCACAACAATCTCATAATCTCGACACCATAATAAATACCTAATCCAAGTAGAGTCATATAAAGCTTCCCACATCCGAGGCATGAAAAACACAAGATCACCAACGAAGCAAAACTCGATATTCAACTTCTCTCTAAAATCACAAAACACAAGAACATCAACTAATCAGTACGCAAAATACGTAATCGTATACTTGAACACGAAAATTAGCTACATATAAACAAATATGAAATCCAAAATGCCAAAAATATATAACCGCTGTCTTGAAGGGGCCTTGGATGTGTACAAGCCACTTGTCAAGGATGGCCATCAGACAACAAATTCAACTAAGAACTTTCTATTTCATAACAAATTGAAAAAATAAGTACAAACCTATTTCACAGTATAGATAGAACTATTTCTGTCCTGAACCTTTGACCACTTTCTGCAGATTTTAGATCTTCCAGCTGATATCAAGTTTAACATCAAGTATATCGCACTCATTTTTAGTAACAGTAGTATTATTATAGGAATAAGCCCCCTGTCCCCAACTGCCTGAGAAGTTGATAAGGTTTCTACGAATGGGAAAAATAAATCAAATATAGAAGCCACGTAAGCAAAAGAATAGCAGTTGGTGGCTTGATGCCTTCGTTTTGGGCACAACAGTGTTATAGTTGTGAATAAAGCAGCTCGTTCCATGTATCAGGAATACCAGGAAGGCACCAATGCAAGCAATCATTTATACCGTCTGATGCTTTTATGCTGTACCGAGATATATGCCCTTCGTCCCTCAGTTCAGAAATAGCAGTTATATCCAAAATCTTTACCTTTGTGCCCCTGATAGCACCTTCAATAACAAGATCACTTGATTCGTCTTGCAAGACTTCACTACCCCTAGACAGTGGAATGGTATTGTCACAGCTACCTCCCGTGTTCCAATCTCCATTCAAAAAATGACGGGGTGAAATTGTTCGGAAAAAAACCTCTAGCCCTGGATGTAATGGAATTTGTGAATCGAGCCATCTGGCAATACTATAGATCGTATAGTTCTTAGCATTGCCGATTTCTGCTAGCTTCCTGTCAGTTACAGGATTTCCGTTTGCATGCATAACCCAGCGGTTCGCTCTGAGCTTTCCCCGATTCCAATGATGACCCGTATTAAGAATCACGACATGGAACTGAGCAAGAAATTGACTCAAAAAAGCTGGTGGCTGATCCAAATGCATGGCGAATTCAGTGGCTGGATCTGTGATATTGATTGGCTGTATTCCACACAGACTTGCTGACCAGTAGTATAGAATTGTAGTATTTGTGTCTGGAAACCGATAAGCCCATCCATCAGGGCGAACAGCGCCTCGTGGTTTAACAAGGTCATATTTCCATCCAACATCTTCAACATCTGGTTTTTCCACGCCACCAGTGACCATGCACAGGAGAGATTGGAATTGCTGTCTGCCCAGTGAATCTCCTATAAACGCAATAGTCTTGTCCTGCATTCTGAAATATAGTTATATTTTTAAGAGCTTAAAGTGAAACATAATTCTTTAATTCCTCGAGAATGGAAGAAACGCTTACAGCAATACAGTAATAAACAACACAATCCAGTATACTATTTTTCCAATGTTGACTACAGTTTTGACAACAAAAGTCATTAGCAGATTCACATGTCATTGCCAGTACAGAAGACCATAAATCTTAAGAAAGGTAAAATTGCAGCATTGGACCCAATCTATTGACTGAATAGTAAGTTCACCCCCAACTTCGAAAAGAGCGAGTTTAAACCTTTTTACTTTTGTTGCATAACTAGTCCCAATGGATGGTTTTCATCCAAAATACATTAAGAAATCATTGTTGTACTAAAAGGATAGTTATACCCTTTTTCTAAATTAAAAATATGAAAAGAAAAGATAAAGAAAAAGAAAAGGAGAAAAAAGGAAAAAAGAAATGGAAAATAAAAGAAAAATCCATCCATACCAATCCAACCTCCCCACCACCACTGCCACTCCCCCTCCAAAACTCTGTCAGTGGCTCATGCAGTCCTCATTGCCAGCACCTGAGCTACACCCCTAATCAGCCCCCACCGCCTGCTATTGCTTGGTGTTTCAGGTGTGGAGATTTATTCGGAATATCAATACTTTTGGATGGAAATCCTATCCACTAGGACTAGTTCTGTAAAAATAGAGAAATGTTGACCACTGATTCGCTCCTTTTTAAAGGATGGGAACCAATTTAATTTGCTACTTAAACAATATGTTTCGGACTAACAGAGCATTTTTTCCTAAAAATGGAAGAACTAAAATTGGCACAAAGAACATATACCTTTTCAAGAATTTGGAACCCTCGAAATCTCTCATCTCACAATTGTCTGGTTGCCAACGATAACCTTCATAAGAAAAATCAGTTCTCCGGGTTAGTCTACATGCCCACATATCAGATAGCCACTGCTTACATCCAAATCCAGAATACAATGGTCTCCGGCTGTCTACAACCCATTTGCCTTTAGCATAATTACAACCTGTAGAAGTAACACTTTAAGAGATGTTATAACCATAAAATTCAAATCAGTTGCATTTCAAATTTTGCTAAAAAATTCATTGTCAAAAGACGATAAAACAGGTTGATTGTTATTAGACATACACCAAAAATAACCTAACGCTAACTCAACCTGCAAAATGGTTGACTGAAATATGACAAACACAAAGCATGTAAAAATACAAAAATATGTTCGTAATAGATTATTAACCATCTTTAAATTTTCTGATTACCTATCAAAAAATTAAAAAAAATAAAAATAATAATAATAATAATTTAAAAGTCCAACTTACCAAACAATCATAGAAAATAACAAAGTTCTAAAATTACTAATACAATAAAGATATTATCTACAACTAAAACTAGAAAAGTCTAGAAGTCTCTCATATCATCACTACTAATAGGATCTTCAAGATAATCATCGGAATATTTGATTTTCATGTCATCCTCCTCAACACGTAAGGTGTTCCTCAACCTTTCAAAAAGTTTCATAGAGATTATTGCAGATCCTAGATATCACGACCTATAATGCTCAAAGTCGGGTACGAGTAGGTGAATAAGTGTCGAATCTTTTATTTTCTAAAACGTAGAATACAGGAATAGAACTAAAAAGAATCCTAATTTCGTTAATATGGTTTTTTTGTCAACCTTATTAACCTATCAACACTGTTAATATGCCTTTTTGTCAACCTGATTAACCTAAATGCATCAGTAGCAATTGTAATAACTCATTTGACTAAAATCATGAAAATTGTGTAATAGCGGGAAGATATAAACCCCTGTATAAATTGTCGTGTGCGGTTGAAGTACCCGTACCCACATGACAAGGGTTCTCTGGCCATTTCGAAAAGTCCGAGCATCACATATCACAACAGTAATATTAACTCAACACTGACCATGTTTGAACAAAAATATCACAGCATTATATTGTCATTTAAACTTTTGTACTCCACATATTAGTTGTAAATGGCCCTGATATCCTGGAAAAGAAATGAGAAACTTTTATTTTCTCATCTAAACAGTCCTTGATAATGCCACTGCAAATAGTGACCCCAAGTCCAGGTCCTTGGATAAAAGGGGTTCCCCAGTTTCGGTGCGAGTGAAAATGCATTATAACAGCAAGAAATGGGAAGGAAACTAACCAACTAGCAAATCAAATTCCAGAAATCTGAAGTGTCATTCAAAGTAACTGAGAAGGAAAACAATAAACAAATTTCTGTACACCCATTACAGGTTGACAGCTCTAGCAATTGTTAACCCAGAAATCATTCCAATGTTTTAAAAGCTTCTGTGGAACGCAAGAACAATTAGGCGGCGTTGGGTTCTAAATCATTAAAAAACATTCAAAAAAAATATCTTGGCTTCCAAGAGAAGGCAAATGGGCTGAACCCTAGAGAAAATTCAATCGCTAACAATCTCAAATTCTTACTTTCCATAAATCCATAACCCTATTTATAAAATCAAGGATTCCTCGACAAAGAATTCTGTATCAAATGAAATTTGGTATGATTAATGATGGACAGGGTGAACCAGATTAAGAGGACAGTAGCTTACCTTGCTTATTAACAAAGGAATCTAAAATTGTACTTTCATCTACTCTTTCAGGAGAAGGTAGGACATGAATGTCCTTCACTGCACTATCGGAATGTTTTATAGATGCATCCTCTACTGTATCTTCCATTACGAGTGAATGTGAATATTCCTCTGTATGCTGTTCCTTGGAATCCAACACTGAGGAATCAAAATCAGCCACAGAAAGATCTGTGATGCAAAACATATATTAATCGTAAGCAAATTGAAATAAATGCCATTATGCAATTGATTACTGAAAATATATAAACATTTGCCCAGATGCTTTCTTTATGAAGATTATCCAAACACATAAAAAAAATAAAATAAATGTTGTTACAGTTGCACAGGGAAGGGAACTCAAATATAAACTGAGACTAGAAATGGAAAAGACAAACTTTAAAACCTCGAAATTTAACTTAAGAATTGAGTTCAACCAAAAAGTTTTCAAAATTATTTTCAGATAAATAGAGGATGAGACTCAAAATTCATCAGTTAAATAGAGGAAGAGACCATGAGCAAACGTACGATAAAGAAAGACTAGGAAGCTTGATTCGATTTAATGGAGAATGCCAAAAGGTAATTCCAAAGGAAAGAGAATGCAAATATCTCTCTAAGTTAAAGCCAATTTGACCTACGTTCTCGATGAGATGGCAACCAAATAAAAAATTAAGAGGGTGTTTGGTGAGGATTAAAATTATATTTTTAGTAGATTGTAATAGAAATTTTTGAAATGTGTGGTTGAAATGTTGTGGGATCCACGAAAGATGTGGTTAATATTGATTGTTTGACTTTGACTTGGATTAAAATCAGATTTTAATCCTCACCAA
>CAIGRN010106457.1:0-17949 GCA_903798345.1 Fraxinus anomala | reverse complement strand
AATATCAACAGGAGATGTATTAACCATGACCAACTTTGTTTTCGGTGTGACTAACTGTGGCCAAATTTGTATTGAATGTGACTGTCTGTGACCAAGATAAATCTCAAGTAACAATCGGTCACAATCAACACAAAATTGGTCAGAGAAGGTCACCATAAATAAATTCGCGCACACCGTAGACTAGCACCACAACCCATTACCATTGCAACCCAAATCAGCAAGCCAAATAAGCCTAAAGTACGACCAGTGTCAAGATCGATACACTGAACAAGAAACTCCCTAACCTCCAATCNACAAAATTGGTCAGAGAAGGTCACCATAAATAAATTCGCGCACACCGTAGACTAGCACCACAACCCATTACCATTGCAACCCAAATCAGCAAGCCAAATAAGCCTAAAGTACGACCAGTGTCAAGATCGATACACTGAACAAGAAACTCCCTAACCTCCAATCCACCACCATCTGCATCTCAATCCATAACCACCACTATCACCACCTGTACTGCACCACCATCACCACCACTCGCAACCCACGATCACCACCTACACAACCTACCATCATAAAAAACTGTAATATACAACCACTGTCACCTCCTGTTATGCACCACCGCCACAACCACTGGGAGCCACTAGTTTTCACAACATCCCCGACCCCCACCATCTCCGACACCATAGAGAGATAAACTGGAAAAATGGCTACATTACAGCCCCTCTAGTAACTATGTACCGCCACCATTGTACCCACACTAGCATCTCGCACCACCACCACCTCCACCTCCACCTCCAACCTTATCGCATCTGGAGAAGACGGTATGAAGAAAATGGTGGTCGGAGAAGGCGACGATTGGATCTTCAGAGAGAGAAATTATTGTTATATGGAGAGAGAAATTTATTTTATTTGATTTTTTTAAGGAAAATAATTGAAAGAATGGGAAAGAAGACGGATCTGGAATGAAGATATTTACTTGGGTGGGTATAGGCGTGGCGTGGCGTGGCGTGACGTGTTAGAGAGAGAGAAAGCATTTAGCGAATAGAAATGGGAACAATGAAACATGTTAATATAATATATATTTTATATATATTAATAACTTATTTAGTACCTAATTTTTGAATAAAATTTTAGTAATCTTATTTTTGATAATAAAATGTTAAATTCATGTTTTCATGTAATTTTCTCTTTATTCATTCGTTCAAATTTATCCATTATAACATTCACTCATTTTTATGCGCTGTAGCTATTTTTGTCCTTGAAGTTGAAGATGGGCCACTTGGACTGCCGTAGCTTTCAAGAGTGACTCTCATTGAAAGCAATAAACTACCCATTAGGCTCTCAGATATCAATTAATTGTTATAATGGTGTCCACTATGTATAAGAAGAATAATCCTTCGTATTTTCCCTCATTAACATTATTAAGCTGTAGTAGACAGACTTTACAGTGCCAAAATTTAAAATTTTATCAATTATTTAATTGAATTTTATCAATATATATAGTATCACCAAAAACATGATCTATCACACAAGAATGGATACATTCAAATTGGAAAATACAAGATCGACTAAACAAATGGGTTGGTAAATTATTCTCATTGTTGTAAAAGGGGTGAACAGGCACCACCTAATTCTGTCTAGGCATATATAAGGTGTTTTCAAAACGTCGTACATAAGGGTAAGACGTGAAAAAGACGATTAACTCTTCTTTTGACACCCTAGTGCAAGCATAGGCTCGAGAAGGCACATGCCCCCCCTTTTTTTTAGAGTCATCTCTTGGACATAATAGCTAATGTTGGCCAGCACTAAATTAGGGGATAATTACACCACATACTTTGTTTTGTTTTTAAGCTTATGAAGGATGAATTATAAAAGAAAAAGGTAATGTTATAAACCCTAAAGTCCTATATATATATATATATTGCGCATTAGGCTATCCCTTCTGGTAGGGTAAACGTTAAACCAACAAAAAAAATATTGCCTTTATTCTGCATTTGGCAATTTATATGTCGTGGCTCATGGTTCACATCCTTCGAAACGGCGTTTATTCAGGCGATTCCTTTCTTTTAATTCTTGTCTTCTCTTGCGTATACAATACAAGCCCCTCGAACCAAACTTCAAAGCAACATATGTCCCGCGAATAATTGGCATTCACATTAATTCATTTTTCTATGGGTAATAGTAAATTTTTTTTTTTCCCTGCTGCCTGCATTATCTTTTATATATTGTTACTTTAAATCTTTAAACACAAGGTCTAACCGGTAAATGATCTAAGAAAGAAGACATCTATACTTTTATTAGTTGATGCAATACACAAGAAGATTTCATGGAAAAGTGCGATCGACGTTGAAAGAAGTAAGTTTTCGGAGTGTCTGCTTTCAAAAAATTTGTCTTTTTTGAGTGAAAATGGCCCAATGAACAAAAACACTGCAGCTTTGCCCATTTTGGCCAAATTCCATTGTTTAGAGCTTTGAAAATGCGTTTTTCTTTTTCTAGACAACTTATTAAATTAGGAATTTAATTTCATTGACAGTTACTCATTATTTAGAAGTTTAGTAATTATAATTTTTTTAATTATTTCATTAAATATGAGTTGTAAGCCTTAAAAAGTAAAGACCTTAGGTGAATTTGATAATAATATAGTCTTAATAAGTTAAGCTTTCGTTACGTCATTAATTTACAAATAAACGCGATCTCTTCCTCACGAAATTATAAAGAAATTTTTTATATGTAGTACTACATAAATTAGTGCTAGAGTACGAATAATTATCTGTCTCGACGTTTATAATTTCTAGCTAACAACAATATGTTCTTCTAATAAGAAAAAATAAAATGAATAGAAAGACGAACTAATTGATTAATAATAGATTTAGAAGTAATACCAACCGTAGAGAGAAGACAAACATATGGAATATGGAATAAAGTTTTAAACATTTTAATAATATTAATGAAAGTAAGCCATATAGAGAGTAGTACATGCTGACTGATTGATTACAAATCTTAATATTCCAGCACACGATTGGGATGGGAATATTTTTTTACCTCAAATAAACAAGTTGAATAAGGCTCAAAATTTCCATTTCCCGGAGAATCTAGACCGCATTAGCCGCTGACCTCTCTTTGGAATTATTATTTTTTTCTTCTCATCTTGTTCTTTACCTCATCACATTGTATAAAATATTGTCATTGATTGAACGCAACATGCATGAAATTTCATGGGGAAATGCAACAATATTAATTGGAGGAGGAGATTGTACTTATATTAGATGCATATATATAATATATATTTGTATTTGATGTACTGTATTAGACTGTATAAAGAGTTCGTATAAATTTAGAATAGATGAATTGTATTATGGTAGATTAAGGTAGTAAAAATTGTCATGTATACTAGTTATCTATAGTGTAAAGCCATCTCCATCTTCAACATTATATTGATATTGCTAACGACCTTTTTATTTATTAGATTAATCCCTATTTGATTTTGCTAATAATCAGATTTTTAGTAAATTTCGATAAAAGTTGATAAAATGTGTGTTTGAAAAGTTTTGAATCCCATGAAATATATTATTAAAATTAATTATTGATTTTGACTTGAATATCTAAAAACTTTGTTAACTAAACCAAAAAGGGAATTAATATTATCCATCGTGATTCACTATAATACCATCATCTACTATTGTTCATTCTAAATTTATATTACAAATCATCGAAGGTAACCTAGTTGTCAAGATAAAAAATTAAATAAATAAATTAGGTTAAATATTTAAACTTTTAGACGAAATGTTACATTTATATCAAAGTCAATAAAATTCTAATTCAAGTATTGTCGGTGTTCATCTAAGGAAAACATCTAGTTTAATGTACGAACATTACCTTAAGACCCACTTGGTACACAAAGATCACACTATAATAATAAACAAAATTCTTCTATTCATTATGTTCGATCTATGCCACCAAATAATTCATTGGAATCAATGGTGTTATAAAATTGAATGTAAATTGATATATTTAAAATCACTTTTGCATTCTCATGTACATCTCGATAGATCTAAATGCAAATTTTGTTCAAACGAAAAGATTTAAATCCAATTTTTGCCTCTTGCGAGTGTAAAAAAAAAAAAATGTAAAATTAATTGTTTAAAAATATTTTTTGTCGAAAAATCCAATTTACACATCATTCACATCTCTCAAGTGATGAGATATTCGATCACTTTAGATATTTAAATTTCTATTTTATACTATCATTGAAGATGCTCTTTTAGTTTAAGAATTGCTTAGGAAATTGAATTTATGCATACAGGTGTAAATTTAAATCCTCGAATTAAGAGCAAAGGAAGAATATAATATTCATAGAAAAACAACAAAAAAAGAGGAGGAACGATAAGAACAAGAGAAGAGAACAAATAGAGTCTGTCACCTCGACATGGTCACGCCCACGAATCACGTGATGGAACCTTGTTTACGCCGGAGAATGTGGTTCAGTTTTCATGTCAACTCTCAGTCTCCTGGGGATCGCCTCGACAGCCCTGTGGGGGTGGACCAATGAATATTTGGACACGGAGAGGGAATATTGGTGTTGAGGAAGACCACTTGATACGTTCACAAATCAAATGGGAATCATTTGAATTATTTAGCAACGTGTAAGACCTAATTATTTACATAATTTTGATCTTTAATTAATTTCCTCATTTTAGTAGTCTAATTTTGTGGATTGTTTTGTGAAGTATACGGTTTAGTAGTAGACAACAGTAAAAAAATAAAATTATATATCATATTCTATCGAGTCTAATAATAAGTTTTCGTTTGGGTTTCATTTTCTTCTCTGAAAATTATCTTTTTCAAAGTCAAATATTAATTTTAATCATTCCGTAAGATATACAAGCATTATTCATTTATCAATCACTCATTTCTTTAAAAATAAAATTTGAACAAAATAAAATGAAACCAGAGTCTAAGCTCCTATTTTGTGGGGATTAAAATACGATTTTTAATAAAAGTTGATAAATTGTGCATCGATTGAAAAATTATGAATCCTATAAAATATATTGTTAAAATTAATTATTGATTTTAACTTAGATTAAAATTTCAATTATGTCATTGAAAGGTACAATATTAATGCTTGTAGCCTTGAGTCAAATGAATATGAAATAATGGAGCGTCCATAAAAGAGATTAATAAAAGAAACTTTGAAGGAGGGGATATCTTGGCCTGCCACTCAAATCCTTTTCCATAATAAAAGAAAAAATTTGATAAAATAAAAGGAGTGTGGAATTTTAAGAGATAATGATTCATCAACGTATAGAGGAACTCAGTTCCTCTTTCCAATATTCTTTGTGTAAACAGTACTCCTTTTGTTTTCTGGGAAACACAGTCAATTCCTCCATTAATCCTTCTCTCTCTCCCTCTCTCTCAATACTGAATAAAAAGTCAGTGATGCTTCTGTATCCTTAAGTACATATCTTCCACTTTTAACTTACTTTTCTTGATAGCTTCATCCCCAAAAATTCTGTTTACTCGCTGCTTTTTCCCTCTGTGGTTTATGAATCTGACTAGTTTTGGTAGCTTCTGCAACTCCCTTTAAATCTCTGTTCAACTTCTTTCAGTTCTCTATTCAAACCCTAGACCTACTCTACTACATAGGTATCTTTCTCTAGATATGCTACAAAACCATGCTAATAATAAAGTACTCATGATTTAATAATCACAGCTTATTCCTCTACTTTTTTGCTCTCCTCCATTTCTCTCTTTTAATAGCTTCAACTTTATTGATTTGTCGCAGTTCCTACTCCAACTTTTAGGGTTCTTAATTTGACTTGAAACTAATCTTTGTGTATCCTTACAGAATGTTGTTTAGCACAAACCAAATAAGAAGCACAGATTCCACCATGACTGATCTTTCTTTGCAGATCAGTCCTCCATCAATATCTAACTGTGGATCCAAGTATGATCATGGGCTGATGAAAATACCTGGCTGCAATACTGAGCGGAGCTCTACCATGGATTCGGCCAGCAGTGGAAGCGATTTGACCCATGAAAATGGTATCTTTCACCCAGAAAAGAATTTTAATCATCAATCTGTTGAACCCAGCTTGAGTCTTGGATTTGAAACGGCATGGTTGAATCCTGTTCCGGTTCATATACCAAGGCAATTTCAACATTTTCAGACTCATTTATATGGGATGAGGGAGTTTAAAAGAAGTTCGAGAATAATTAATGGAGTTAGAAGAAGTGTTAGAGCTCCTAGAATGAGATGGACTTCAACTCTTCACGCTCATTTCGTTCACGCAGTTCAGCTCCTTGGAGGCCATGAAAGTATGTATAAATAATATTAGCTTAATTTCAAGTACTTTCATTACTATCTTGTACAATATTTACAGTTTACATATTTTACTTTTAATGCTTTAATGGATTAGAAAAATTATTATGGGGGAAATGAGTATTGTGTTCTTCTGCAAATGTTACAGGAGCAACACCAAAATCAGTACTTGAGTTGATGAATGTGAAGGATCTAACCCTAGCTCATGTGAAGAGTCACTTGCAGGTGGGTTTATTCTGTTCAATAAAATCTTTCTAAAAAGTATATGCAGAATTTGATTACTTTGTTTTTCAATTCATTTTTCAGATAGTATCACTGAGTAAAAATTCTTTCATTTATATTCTGATTGGCTACTTATTTTGAGGTATAAAATAATCATATGATAATAAGTGAAAGTTCCCTTATCTTGAGTAAGGTGGGAATTGAGTAGTACAGTGGGGTTAGGACAAAAGGGCATCATTCATAGGGATAATCTTGGACTTTTGTTTAACAGTCTTTTTCTTGTGGGTGCTTCCATGCAGATGTATAGAACAGTGAAGAGCACTGGGAAAGGAGCAGGTACATATTAATTTCAAGGACCCATTTTCCATTATTTTCTTTGTTTGTGTTTGATTATTAACTAAATCAGGACAAAATTATGTACCAATTCAAGAAGTATGAAAAAGGTAAATTCATTGATTTGATTATTATAATTAAATGCAGGTGAAGTACAGACAGATATGGGACTGAAACACTGGTCGAAAGGGATAGAAGTTGAAGGCCTATCTTGTGAAAAAGCTGATATTATCAAAAATGCTGAGAAGTGAGTGCATTTTCTGCAGTTTTATGTCTCTATTTGTCAAGCTGTGCATGTACTCCATCTTCCATCATCACAAATTGGAAAAAGTCTTGAGGAAATTAAAATTAGATAAATTAATTTCTCATTCTTATAGATGGTGTATGCAATTTTTATGTACGAATATTTTATTATTTCGTTCCAAATAGTAATACAAGAAAAAGAAAAACTGGAAAAAATTATCTTTATACTGAATATATAGCCCCTTCTGAAATCTAAAACATTTCACATATGATACCAAAAAAAATGAAAATTAGTATTCATTTATTGGAAAACAAAAAAGTCAAAAAGTATGTGTAGTATATAAATTTTTGAAGATAATAATCTGAACAAATCTCATCTTCGGATAAAATTTTCTCACTATTGATGTTGTAAGAGAATCGTTCTTAAAGTTTTTTCAACAATTATACATTTAGAGAAGTCTCATCAGCAGTGAGAAATTTTTATCTGAAGACGAGATCAATTCTATTAATCTGAAATCCTTTAAAAAGTCAAATAGTAGGCTCAAATCTCAACAATGCTTGATTAGGGTGCCATTTGGTGCAATGTAGGGGCCTTATTCTATGACCATAGTTGAGTTTTGGATGTGTATACTATGTCGAATGTCAGTAAACGTTGGCTGGTTCTTTTGGCGTCATTCATGGACTGCTAAGGATTCTACCATCGAGAACAGAAACATCGAAAACTACAAATAACTTAAAAAGTTTCTCATTTTAAACCAGCAATATCTGCTAAGAGCCTAAGCTTAGTTATTTTATTTTTATTTTTTTTATGGTATGTGACATGTTTTATTATTGTTAATAGAAAACATATAGTATAAGCATAATATATGCTTTGCATATATTCCTAAACCATGGAAATCAAAAGCAATAATGTCTACAATAGAATAGTGTTTGGTACACAAACACATGGATGTGGATATTATTTTCAATAATAGACGCGACGGTGAAACTTGAATTTAGGATTTTTGCTTATATTATTGTCATGTTAAAGCATTCTACTTTAAGAATTTAAAGGATAATAAGTTTTTTACTTGTCGTGCTTTATGTACTTTCAAAACATCTAAATATGATATTGGCATATCACCCTTTTAAATTTGTAGTAATTCTTTCGGTCAATGAATAAGGTAGGAGTCAATATCAAATCCGGGAGTCTTCTAAAGTATAAATAAATTATTAAATCACTTCCAAATACCCTTTTAAATATATAAATAATTTTCAATCTATTTCATGTCGAGTTATGTAAAATGCTTTCTCTAATTCATTGTTTTCTTTTTCACAGAGCTTCATTGGTATCTTCTTCCCATGGGCACGTGAGTTCTTCGCATGATGGGGCTAATGTCATGAAGGTACAATTGACTTAACCATAAGTTCTTGATTCATTTTTTCTTTTACGTAATTGATCTATGACTATGCAAGTGTTTTTCGACCAAGTATCTTGGTACGTACCAGTACCATTTTTTTTTTGTTAAATCACCTCGTCTAAGAGTATAAGCTATTACAATTGAATCTCGGTCAGCATGTAAATTAACAATGTATTTTTGTGTTAATCAACAGGTTGACGGACTCGAGGAAAACCACAACACATCTGCAATGAATGAGAACTTGGATAGCTGTAATAGTTCCTTGTCTTCTGATATGTTACTTAATCTTGAGTTTACCCTAGGAAGATCAAGCTTTCAAATGGACCACTCTAAATCCTCCCTTCTCAAATGTTGAAATTTATAATAGATTTGCCTAATTATGTGTTCAGAAAGCTAGGGAACATCTGTAACTTTGACGTATGCTTCCTTTTTGTATTCTGTGATGAACTAGACAATCAAATTTTGAGAAGAGGGGCAGATTTAGGCTATCTGAAGATGAATTATTTACAGAATTTAGCTTAATATTTTGAAGGTGGGATGAGGAACTTAGCAGGATCTAACCAATTGACGTTTCTGTTTAATGGTATTTTTTCTTCCAATGAAAAATGGTGTATCTTTTGATGTTATATATTCCGTACGAGCTGAAGTCATGCAACCAGAAAATTTGAGATGTATTTAGATACTAGTTAATTCTGCAAATCCCCAATAATTTGAATATTAAAGATTCTTTGAACCAAAATAACAATAAACTCTAAATCTAGAAATTCTAACTAGAAAACTTAATAACGACAAAACACTCTTTCTCAAGAAATTTCTGACTTCTCCCTATAAAATTCTCTCGTTGACTAACAACCAATATAAACTGCTAAACTCACAACCAATATATTCATTTCGATTGTTTCTCAATCTCACCTACAAATGACAAAAAATTGGTGATAATTTAGAGCCACAAAGGCAAAAAGAAAACAATGAAAACAAGGCACAAGTAGGAAGAAGAATGATAGGGGAACCACCGGTTTCCAGCAAGCACAAAGCACAACCACGTTTGTTTTCTTTCTTTTGCAAATAACACACCAAAAACGGCTGGGAGCAAGCAACAATTATATAGGAATATGTTAGACTCTAATTGGGCCAAGAGAGGGATTAAATGGGCTAAGACCGAAGAGCCGTCCAATATGTGAATATATGGACCGTGAGCAACATTAATTTCTTAAGCTACGTTCAACGATTCATATTATTTTCGAATCAGGCTTTTAGACTTGGTTATTGGCAATTAATTCACCTATCAGTCGAGATATGTGAAAATATAAGCGGATCGTTCAACATCATCGTTCGAAATTTATTGGGTATCAAAACCCAACAAAATCTATACGACTATTACAGCAGACCTCCAATTATTCAGCCAAAATATCATCCTCCACCACCTTATAGCATCATCATCCGCGACCTAATCCACCAATACCACCAAATCATTAAAACATCCACTTCCAACACGCTCTTCTAGAATATGGAATAAGTCTTTTGCCTCTGTTGCTAATGATTCTAATTAGGATTGAAGTAGAGATTAATGACTTCGGGGAAGATTTTAGTATTGGACTTATTGATCGCAGACATATGATTATTAATTTTAAAAAGACGATAACTATTGCTATTCATGATTAGCTTTGATCGTGACCATGAATGATTTTCTAGTCTTTTAAGAATACGGGCGAATTTTCTCTCTCTCCAAGAAACATGAAAGTCGTTCACTTTGTTTATAAAGGCGTCAATCATTCTAATTGGATCCTTAAAGACAAAAAGAATTAACAATTGAATAAAAAACTTACGACAAATACAACTTCCGATTTTGGTAAGTCGATATTCCTTTTCAAGGATTCTCAACTAAAACATGTTTTTTTTTTCTCTTTTAATCACCAGATTTCGATAATTAACATTCGACAAATAAATAAGTTGAGTTTCATAAATTCTGGATTTTGTCGAGATTCATTCACTAGTGTGTTCCCTAAATTTAGCCAACTTATTTTTGTTATACTTCCCCACCTAGGTTCCCATGTTGATCAGCTGACCCATTGAAGTACCTTCCGTCGAAGCCATGTGACATCCAACGTGGAGTAGGATCTATTAGAGTCTAGACAATCTAACCCACCGAAGCCCACTCATACCGAAACAACTCATGAAGCTGACTCCTTTAGAAGCCCCTATGCTAAAGACAAATCTGAGGCCCAAACGAAGCTTATTTGCCGAAGTGGCAATATCCAACGAAGTAAAATCAAAGGCTCAACTAAGGCTGGTGACGATCCATGTTTGAAGATCTTGAATTTATGAAATTCTTTTGGAATAATTGATTGGACTGTTGTAATGAGCAAAAAGGTCAATCTATCAGCATAGTTTATGGGGTGGCTGCCTCCTTTTTGGGACATTTAATACACCACAGGTTAGTGGAGTCAAAATTAATACCTAAAACGTGATGCTTCAGTAAAAGAGATGAAGCTACATGTCCTCCCATTCAATGAGTACTATTTTTCATATAATACTATAGATATCTCTCATTTGTGTCATTTGGGGGTAATACAGAGATATTGATTACAAGCCATATATTCTTTTTCTTTATGTTTAATCTTGGATTTTTAGTATTTGAGGTGCGATCATGATTGTGAGTTTTGCTCTTAGTTAATCGTTCATTATCGTATTAGTTATCTCATATATGTTGTTGAACTCAAACATTTTTGTCTCATGTTATAAAGTTTCTTCTATGTCCAAATCATGTTTTATTGTCGATTGACAATTGCTCTACGCATGGACCCGATATCTGTTGTACACGTCTACGGTGCAAAGAACAAGGTCAACAATTTTCATATTTTATGGAGGTTCCAGATTGAAGTATTAAAATAATGAGAGAATTTGGCCCATGGATACATGGCAATTCACAAGCATAATATAGAAACTATCACTACATATTAGCAATGGTATTCTCCATTTTCTTTTTCTTTCTTTTCTTTTTCTCCCTTTGAATCGGTTCAGTATTTCAAATACATGATGCGTCAAAATTCCGTGATAAATGCTTTATGCAAAACCTACTTTGACTTGTGAATATTACTCCCCAGAATGAAACCTGAGGGCCCCAGAATATGTGATGCTTATCAGTATCCTTAGAAATAGATTCTAGAAAACCATGTATCTAGCCAACAATCTGTTCTAGTTTCTGGTATGTGTTGGCTGTTATTACAGTTTGTAGTAAAACTGCACTGGTTTCACGCGTATAAAACAAGGGAAAATTTATACTACACAGATCTTACTCGTATAAAACTAGTGGACTTTAGCAGAACGAAAATAGAGCTATGAAAACAGAGAAATAGAGAGGAAGATCACTACAACTAATTTCAAATTATATAAAACAGTGGAAAAACACATAAAGGAGAAGCAATTGGAATATTTCTTATTTCACAAATTTTCTTTAACAATTGTCTTTTTTTTTCATACATACATTTTAGGGCACATTTACTATTTATACAAACTCCAAAACACATTATAAATTACATATTTAGCCCTCACTTATTTAACAAATTAAATTGATTCTTTAAATAAATACACATTACACATTAACATTAACCCCATTAATATGTTTTTCTTCAACTCCAAGTGCTTCTCTTAATTGTTGGAATCTTGATATTGGAAGTGCCTTTGTGAAGATATCAGTAATTTGTTCTTCGGATTTGCAATAGTTGAGTTCAACTTCACCATCTTCAATTGCATCTCTAATGAAGTGGAATTTGATTGCAATGTATCTTATTTGGCTATGAAAAACTGGATTATTTGACATGGCAATTGCTGATTTGTTCAAAATTCTTTTTCCAACACCTACTTAGACTTGGACTATTCATGAATCTTGAAAGTAAACTTGCAACATGCATGGCTTTCGGTCTTGTAGCTGTAAGATAAAGAAAGTTTCCAATCAAACTTCTATAAAGAGTTTCATCCACTTCATTTTCTCCATCATCCATCATCAACTTCTTATTACAAACAAGTGGATTTTCAACACTTGTACATCCAAACATTCTAAATTTTATAAGCACTTTTTCAACATAATTTATTTGAGAAATAAACACTCCATTTCATCTTGATATATTTCCATACCAAGGAAATGATATAGCAACCCCAAATCACTCGTTTCATATCTTTTCATCATGTCAACTTTAAATTCTTCAATCCTTTTTGCATTATTTTCAGTAAACACTAAATCATCAATATATAATGTAACAATAAGTATATCAGTGTTACCTTGATATTTCACATACAAGGTTGGCTTACTTTTGCTTTTGAGAAATTCACGTTGCTGAAAATAGCCATCAATTTGACTATACCATGCCCTCAGTGCTTGTTTGAGCCCGTTCAAAACCTTTTTTAGCTTGTACACTTTGTCTTCTTCTCCCTTTGCAGCAAAACTTTGATATTGTTTAACATACACCTCTTCTTTTAGTTCTCCATTAAAAAATGTTGATTTAACATCAAGTTGGTACAATAACCAACATTTTTGGGATGTAAGAGCTATGAGTGCTCTTATGGGTCTAGGTGAGCAATCGGTGCAAAAGTTTCATCATAGTCGATCTCGAGATGTTGTGCATATCCTTTCACAACTAATCTTGCTTTATTTCTCTTAAATGATCCATCTGAATTACGCCTCACCTTGTAGACCTATTTTACACCAATTACATCTTTCATTTTTGGCTTTCAACTATCTCCCAGGTTTTATTTTTCTCAATCTTTTCTATCTCTTCCTCCATTGCTTCCAACACTCCTTCATAGCTTCTTCAAAATTTTTGGGTTCAACCATACAAAAGTTGCATCTAGCATAAACATCATTCAAATCCTGTATTTTCTTTGGAATTGAGCTTGGTGATGATGAACTGAAACTAGATGAACTTGAAAGACTACTTGGTGATGATGGTGATAAGCTTGGATGACTTGCATTTTCTTCATTTCCACATTATCATTGGCTAAGTTTTGAGGCAAAGTTATTGGGACAGTATCATTTCTTTCAACTTATTCATTTTCCCAATTCCATGTAATATTCTCATCAACAACACATCACAGCTAACAATCACTTTCTTGGTCTTCAAGTTGTATAGTTTATAGACCTTAGATTGTGAGCTATATCCAATGAAAATACATTTTTCACTAGCCTTATCAAGCTTATGCCTCTTGTCTTTTGATACTTGAGCATAGCAAATACACCTGAATACTTTCAAATGCTTCACCGATGATTTTCTCCCATTCTAAGCTTCTATTGGTGTTTTATTCCGCACAGTCTTTGTTGGACATCTATTGATCAAGTAAACTGTCATATATATCACTTCAGCCCAAAAAACCTACGGAAGTTTCCATCATGTAGCATAATTTTTGCCATTTTCATCACCGTTTGATTTTTCTTCTCCAATACACCATTTTGTTGTAGAGTATATCTAATTGTCAGTTGTCTTTTAACACCTTCATCTTGGCAAAATTTATCAAATTCTTTTCAAGTATACTCCTTACCATTATCACTTTTCAAATTTTTTATGAAATGACCACTTTATTTTTGAATAATGATATTTATCATTATGATGATGGAACATCGATGATATGACAGTCTATGTGAAATAATAAGATTGGCTGTTCAATTTTTATAAAAGAGACGGAGAGGAGAGAGAGAGAGAGAAATGTGAAGGCTAATAAGTTGTCAAACAACTTATATTCTATCATCATGATGATAAATAACATTACTCCTTTATTTTTCAACAAAAATCTTTAATTTTCTAAAGATTGTGAAAATTTCAGATTTTTGTCTCATAAAGTAAACCTAAGTGATTCTTGTGAAATCATCAATAAAGAGAATGCAGTACTTATCTTGAGAATGAAATGGTGTATGCATCGGTCCACAACTCTTCATCTGTACCAATTCAAGTGGCTTTTTTGCTCTCCAAGCTACTCCTTTTGGAAACGATTGCCGGTGATACTTTCCAAGTGTATATCCTTCACGAATTTCATATTTTTTCTCAATTTCTGGAAGCCATTGCATCACGTTTTTCTATCGCAACAATTTTATCCCTTGAAAGTTCAAGCGACCAAGTTTTTTGTGCCATAACCATGAGTCATTAGCCACCATTCGATAAGCTTTATCAATCAAATGTTTGAAGTTTAGGGGAAAACTTCTATTCACCATTTTCAGCCTTGTTATGACCATATTCCCAAGTTTCTTATCACGAATAATGCAAGCATCATCTTCAAAATGTAGAGAATAACCATGCTCTACAAGTTGTCTGACACTTAGTAAATTTTGATCCAAATTCAACCCATACATGACATCCCAAATACTTCTTGGACCCCTCTTTGTTTCAAACTCTAATTACTCATTTTCCTTTCACTTATACTAAGGGCCAGTTTGATAGGTATTATTTGCCTTGAAAGTGGAAAAAAGAATTCTATTTTCCACAAAATAAAGTGTTTGATGAACAAAATTTTACCACCCAATTCTTTTCCCACCTAGAACCCACGTGCCTCCTTTTCCTTGAAATGGATGAAATGGTTTTCCCACCTTTTTTGTGGGAAAATTGAATTTCAGGTTTTTNATAATTCAAAATAAATTTTGATATAAAATTCAGGCTATGTTTGATAGCCATGGTTTTCCATGGAAAATGGAAATGGAAAACAATTTCCCTTTTCTTTTTTTCCATGTTTTGGCTTGTTTGATACATTTTTTGCCATGAATTTTTTTTTTTCCTACTTTACTCCACACATGCACATTTTCATGGAAATTGGGGAATTAGTTTTCCCACCATTTGATTTCCCCCTTTTTTTTTTCAATTGAAACAAAATTTATAACCAATTGTAAAAAAAAAAAAAAAATTCATTTTAATGGACAATTTTCATGTAAAACAAAGTCAAACTAACACTAAACTTTGATTAAAAAAATGATTTTTTAGGAAAAAAAATTTCATTTTTTTTTAAAACTTTTTGGCAATGGAAATAAATTTTATAACTAATTATGGAAAAAATTATCACTTTAATGGACAATTTTCATATAAAACAAAGTGAAACGAACACAAAAATTTAAAAAAAATTCGGGTAAAAAATTATACCAATCAAACACACTTAATTAACAATTTTCTGTAAAATAATTTTTAGGCAATTATTTTCCCTAGAATTCATTTTCTTTTCACTTATTTTCCAACCTTGTAATCAAACGGACCCTAAATCTTCATTTCCCAATCTCACTTTTGAATTAGTACTTTCCATATCAATGAAGATACTTTTATCTGAGGTCATATGATTGGTACATCCGCTATCCAAAAATCATTAAGTTTCTTGATGCTTGGAGCAATTTGAACTTGAGAAGCATGAATCATTTTTTTATTCCTTCGCATTCAAAGAAGCATAAAACATGCTTGATTCACCTTCCTTCTCGATTGCAAAATTTTACACATTTGTAATGAATATCCTCCATTAAAACTCCTTTCAAAGTTGTTTCTACCTCGGACTCTTGGACTCCTTCCTCTGTTACTTCCACCTCTATTCATGTATTCACCCCCATATTTTTGTGTTTCAACATTCTTAGAACCAACATTGAGCTTACATTGAAACACATTCTCAATTGACTTTTGGAGCGTCGATTTAATCTTTGCTTGATTGCTTTCAAAGAATTCATCAATTCTTCAACTTCCAACTTCTCTAAATCCTTTGTTTCTTCAATCATAGCTACAAGAGGATCAATTTTTTCCGACAAACTAATTAGAATCTTTTCCACCATTTTTTCATGGATAAAGATACTTGGTCAGATCCCAAAACGCCACGTGGGCCCTGACCATCCAAGGGGCGATATGGCGCCCCCTATTGGCTGGGGTTTGTTTAACAAATTACATTGGCTCTTTAAATAAAGACACATTACACATTGACAGTATGTTTCATACTGATTTCCCGTTGTTCATTGCGAAATCTACTTACAAATTGAGTAGCAATATCTCATTTCTAAGGATGGCAAAAAAGCTCGCCGGCTCGGCTCGGCAAAAGCCCTAGCCGGGCCCGGCTCGGGATCGGTTGCACCAAGCAGAGGCTCGGGCCGAGCCTCATTTTTTTTGGCCGGGCTTTGCTCGGCTCGGACCCAAAAAAGCTCGAGCTTGAACTTTTTTTTTTGGGCTCGGCTCGTTTAACTGTACAAATTTTAAATTCTTTAGGTAAAAATTGTATATTTCTCCCAAAAAAAAAGAGTCGGCTAGGGCTTGGCTCGGCTCGGCCCGCCAAGGCTCGAGCCAAAAAGCTCGGGCCGAGTCTCATTTTTTGGCCGGGCTTTGCTCAGCTCGGCTCGGTCCCAAAAAAGCTCGGGCTCACTCGAGCTGAGCCCGAGCTTTTTTTTTTCGGCTCGACTCGTTGACATAGCTACTCATTTCTAAACTTGTTCATTGAATCAGGTCTCATTCGAAGTAATAGATTGTTTTTTTTACTATTATTAGCCATTGGGTTGTTTGTTTTTCCTCAATCTTTCTCTATTCTGTATGGAATGGAGGAAGAATAAAGGATGGCAACTTGGCTACCTGAACCAAAGGGCGAATGATCAATTCTTGGCCACTCCACTTGTTGGGAGGCACTAATTAGCTTCTGTATCAAACCCTTGGTGCAATGGCTGATGAGTACGGGCCAGCATTCAATATACGTCTTGGTACAAGCTTTTGTCGTGAGCAATTGGGAAGTAATAAAAAATGCTTCACTGTAGATAATAAAGCTCTTGCGAGTCGGCCTATGCGAGTTGCTGCAAAGCACATGGGCCACAATTTTGCTATTTTTCGAGTTTGCTCCCTACAGCCATTTCTGGAGTGAGATGAGAAAGATTGCTACATTTTAACTTCTTTTAAATCGTTATCTTGAAATGCTCAACCATGTAGAAGTTTCTAAAATTGACGTGGAAGCTAAGGAGCTATTCAAATTACGGATACAGAATGGTTCTTGTCATGTTCTCGTTGAACTTAACAGATGGCTTGAATATTTAACACTGAATTTAATTATTCGAATGGTGGCTGGAAAAAGATATTCTGGAGCAAGGAGTGCGTGTGATAATATGGAGGCGAGGCGATGTCAAAAGGCAATAAGCCTGTTCTTTCATCTGATTGGGATTTTTACCTTATTAGATGCGTTTTCTCAAGGGCTTGGAAATGCCAATTGCCAAGGATCTAGAGGTGGGCAAAACCCGACCGAATTCACCAAAATCGTCGAAACCGAACCAACCCAACCGATTTGGGTCATTTTTTGTTGTTTTTACACGGTTTGGTTTGGTTGGTTGTGTAGGCGGGTTGGATTGGGTCGGGCTATAGGTTAACTCATAAAAATCGAATAAACTCGCCCAACCCAACCCCACCCCACCCGACTATATTTATGAACTTTACAAGTGTTATGATATTGTTTGGACGAAATTGA
>CAIGRN010106453.1:0-10722 GCA_903798345.1 Fraxinus anomala | reverse complement strand
GAATCGTACCATCACACTGCGGCTACCAGCTCAGTAGAGACTACCTCACTCTTGTCCTTTGCACCACTGAGCTATGGCCCGGGGGCTTATTGTTGGTGTCAATATCTATACCGAGAGTTTGATGAAGACGAGAACATGTGAATTTAATAAATCGTGTAAAACATGGAACTTCACATCAAATGCACCATATTTCTTAATAAATCGTGTAAAACATGGAACTTCACATCAAATGCACCATAGTTTTTCCTAATTTTTTAATAGATAAATTATTGTTTCATATCGTCATTTAGACTTTGAAAAAGATGCTAAATGTCACTGAAAATGTGAGCTTCAATAATAGGGTAGTGATATTTGTTGCAACTTTCCGACAACAAAAGAAAAATCTGCAAAGCAACGGTGAGGTTTTTTTTTTTTTCTTTTGACCCTTTGGTTTGAGAATCAGTGGAGAAGAAGAAGATTATATGATATGTGTGAGGTGGATCACTTAAATCCATTTGACACGTGAGTATTTGTTTTGAGCACTTTGAAATGATTGTGCTAGTTAATTACCTTACTAGTCATGTATTTTTCATATTACAATATTTGAATTTGAATTTAAATGGTTCTTTGACTCTATAATTACAAGATTTTTTCACTTGTTTCGCTTAAACTTGACATAACAACAGAGAGAAAGCATAGAGAGTTAACCAAGTGGGAGATGCTCATATTTTCGACGAAATTTTTGGTGGCTTCTGGCGAATTCTTTTCTCGGTATATTCACTGTCATTCCCGTGGACAACTGTGCATGATTCGGTGTGGCATAAATATGAGCTCAACGTCATGTGACACTCCATTGATGGTGTTGGAGAAACTTTGGGTCAATTGGTTCGGTTTTACACTTTGAGAATTTATGTTTACGCATTGTAGTTGTAATAATCATTTGTTAGCTATATTTTAAACTCTACAATATGAAAATTTACCAAGCATATTTGTGTAAAAACTGAGGTTCTAACATTTAACTTGAGATGATATACCTCTATTTATAGTTGCAGTAGTGATGTACATCACATTTGACACATCTCTTGTATTGCAGGGTGAGGGCTATTGCACGTCCCCTATTTCCGCCTAAATTCCTTCCCCCTAAATTCTCGGTGTTAACATAGGACTGTGTAATCGTCTTAACCATCGTTAATAATCGTCTCTTGACAATAAATGTGTGTTTGATGGATATTATTGAGGAAAGAATGTATTTTAAATGGTGATATGATGAGAAATATGTGATTAAAAAGTAAGGAAAAGTTATTGATGTGATGAAAAATATTTTATTGAAGAATGTGTAGTTGAAAATAAATTTTGAAAAAATGTATTTTTAGAAAATGTGTGTCAAACAGAGACTTATTCACTTAAGATTATAATATGAGAGTCTATTAATTGCCACCAAACGAGATATGTAGCCACTATCTGTTCTTGAAAATGGGCAAGATGGCCTAACTTATCCAAAAATGCAGCCTCTAAGTCGACTCGTCTTTGGACAAGGCTTCCAACTATTGAGAATTTTAAATCCTAATTATATTCCATCCAGAACAATCAATTCGAAAAAAGAAAATTAACACTCAAAAAGACGCAAAATTTAAAAAGGATTGCCTCAATATGAGACCAAGTTATCTCCCGCCACTATAGAAATTCACTAAGATAAAAATGGTTTACAAGAGAAAGTAGTACTCTTATCTTCTCCAGCCTCTCTCTCGTTTGATGATAATTATAAATGTTAAGACGACTCCATATTTATAAGATAAATTATTTAAAAAAATCAGTTTGATGATAATTATAAAGCCTAAGCAGAGGTCAATCCACAACCAGCTCTGAGAAGAGGTAATAATTAGGATTAACAACAATTATGCTCCAGAACTTAACACCAAAATTAAATTCACTCGGCTACAAAGGCATAGTGGCAATCCCTACTTTCATCACCACAAGTCCCCCAACTTTTCGTGGATTATCGTACATGGAAAGTAGATAGATCTTGCAAATAACATTCTCGGCCTCCTTCAAAAAAATTTATTTTTTAATGAAGGTCCTCACCAGCATCAAGCCCCTAGTACCTTTGTTGATTTAAAAGTTGTTCGGCAAAAAGCAGAAGGTGCAAAACTATAGACTGACTGCAAGGCTAAGGCACGACCATGAAATGGCTAATAACAACACTGCACTACGCGGACGTACAACCCTCGTCTATTTGCCAAGCACTGGATAGATAAAATAGCAAAAGAAAAAAAATCAACTCGTCCTTGAGACTATAAACTCTAGCCAACACATATATTTTTTTTTTTGATACTCAGGTGTCCACATTTGGCCACTAATCCCGGAGTCTGCGATCTGACCCCTCATCACACAGATCATGTAAACCGCGGGATGTGCTCCAAACTAGCCACGGTCCAAGAGCCTCTCAACTGAACTGCCAAAATACCGAGCGAGTTAAACTCATGTTGTATTTTGCATTCCAGAATAAATTCTACCTTTCGGGAGAGATACTGTCTTCCAACACATCTTTTATTGCACATTTGAGACTATAAACTCTAGCCAACACAATTTGACTATCATAGTCCAATGAATCAGAAAGGCATGGGCTTTAGTCTAAAACAAGTCCTTGTAGCAATCATCCATTAAATTACTTTATTAGCAAAAACTATGTATCATAATTGGATTTTTTTAGTAGGTAACTATTGGAAAAAAAGTCAATATTCTTTCTCGAAATAAGTTAAGTTCTCTAATTTTCTGTGTTTGAACGATCAATCACCCATCATGCTTTGCCTGAACATTAACTTTCTATTTAAATATGGACAAAATATATAACATTCTAAATGATCCGTTTAGAAGAAGATAATTTTAAGAATATTTTCAATTACTTAGGGCATGTTCTCTTTATTATTTTCAATTTGTTTTCTATTTTCGATTTTTCAAAACAATGAAATCGCGTTCTCTTTCTTATTTTCAAAAACGCGTTTTTCAAAACAAGTTAAAAATTTACAAAGAAAACCAAAAACGACAAATTGTCGTTTTTGAGTCTTTTCAGTTATAATCAAGCCAAAATTTTCAAAACTCATTTTGGGTGTTTTCAAAATAAATTTTTAAAATGTCAAAAAGAACACATTTTCAACAATTTCAACATGGACACTCAAAACACAAAAATTAAAATGAATTCAAAACTCAAAACACAAAACTGAAATACAAAAAGAACGATCCCTTAAATTTTTTACTCTGTTGGAGAGGATTTAAGAAACTAGAGTTAAATTATTTAGAAGAAATGTGTTCATTGACCTTGACTTTTATTATATAATTGGACAAATGTGTACAAATTTTTTTAGTCAAATAAATTTTTAATATGAAAACACGGCTATAGTATATAATGTTTTTCTAGAGAAAGATTATATAATTATGACAACTGTATATAGTTTTGTGTACAACGCATGCACTTATTGCAAAATAAATACAATATGGATCACATTAATAAATTGTATTTTGTTTTAAAAAATAATTTCTATTTAGAGGAATATATTTTTCAAGATGAAATTTCAAAAATCAATATTTTTATCTAAAATATATGATTAATAAAATTAATTAAATGGTCATTTAGTTTATGTTTACTAGAAGGGATTAGAATTTCTGAATAAATTAAGGGCAGCACAAAACTAAACCAAGGTTTCTTTAAGAATAGTAATCCGTTCTTTTTAGTACAGGAAAATACTTGCTGTATATCACTATTTATATAATTTTTTTACAAATTAACGAGGTTGATGAGACTTTTAACCCAAATAGTTTCCAATAACCTTTACACATTATCATATTTCACGTCTCGAACTTTTTTTTTATCACATTCTCGTTCTGAAATTAATATAATTTTTTTTTTCTAATTATGATAATAAAAAGACTTATTTGCTCATTGTATTTTCAATAAATAGAGCTAATAATACAGTAAAAATACAATTAAATGTTTTACCATAAATTTAAAGCACATTAACAATATTTTTGAAAGAATAAGAATGTGATAAATGAAAAAATGAAGAATATTGTGTGAAAATAAATAAATAAATATAACAATATAGAAAAATCTGCAGTATAGCCACAACTCTCAAAACAAAAAATTAAAAAATTAAAAAAATATTATATTCTTACAGAGAAAGAGAAAGAGAAAGAACTTGATCGCCAGTCTCCACTGTCCAACCCAAACCCTAAATCTATATTGATTCTTTATGATAGCTTGTTTGTCTGGTGCCCCGTCATGACGGCCGATTCTCCAACCACTGACCACTTACCGCGTTCACTTGTAACGGGGACCTCCATTGCCGCTGTGATGGATGACAGCGTTAACAGTCCTCGGCGACAGGGTCTCGTCTCGCCGCGGACATCTGTCGTTCGCGGAGATTCTGACATAATCTCTTCTCCAACCCGTTCCGTGTCTCGCTCTTCAACGTCTCCGCCGCCGATTGTCGTGGCTTCGCGAGAGCAGTCTTTTGCTTCTGAAAAGGATCCGATTGAGAGTTCGAGCCCTGAGGCCCAGCCTGAGAGCTCGGATGTTAACGGTGACGGCAATGCAGGCCGTCCGAGGAGACATGCTTGGAATACAACTGTTAACGGCGTCGTTGAGCCTGGTTCTGTTATGGGTGACGCTGTTTCTTGGCCTGCTCTCTCTGAATCAATCCTGGCCGGCTCTAGATCATCATCGGAACCATTCAGACCTATTCCCAATGGATCGGCCTCTTCTTCTCAGGTTAAAATACATTATTCAATGAAAAAAATTGTCTGCGTTTAGCTTTTATGCTTGTGCTTATGGATTTCAATAATGTTTTTGTTGCTTCATTTTGGTGAATAATTTGTTCTATGTCTCTTTTCATGTGTCTGTGCTGATGTGAATTTTAATTTAGTGTGTAAAACTTAAGTTTTGCTGTAAATGTGAATGTATGATTTGGGTTTATTGCTTCAAATTTATGATTGTTGAATGTTAACTGGCCCTGAGAATGTTGTCCAAGGAGGTTCGCATACAATTTATTTGAACTCAGGATAATAATAATACTAATTTAAAAGTGCAATTCTCTAGTTCTGCCAACAAAAAAGATCAATTATTTTTCCATATACCAATAGATCATTGTTTCTTTTCTAGCTTCTTTTATCTTTCAATTTGGGGCTTATATAAAGATTAACAGAGATTTAATTATCTGCTATTGACAATGTTTATACTGATTGAAAAGTCTTATTAATTAGTTTTTCTGAGGAGGCATTCCCGTGATGTCTTTGCTGATATTTCTATTCTTTTGATAGGGGCCTATAATATCTGAACCACCTCAGAGACAAGCTAATGTTAATTCTACTGCGAACAATATGCCTACTAGACAAAGGTCTAGGCATCGTGGTGGAGGCAGCTCCTCGGGAAGCGGGCCTTCTTCTAGTGCCTTTATTCGGCCCTCTCCCCCTCAACCACCTCCGTTTCCTGTGTTTAACGTGCCTTATGCTAATATGGTACCACCTATGCTGGACACTCCTGTGAGAGGAACAAGACCAGGGGGAGGAATTGGGGGTTCCCAGCCACACAACGGCAATGATTCTTCTGCGAGGAATAATTCAAGAAGGGGTAACTATGGGCCCCGCCCTCGTGGAGATGGATCATATCATAGTAATAACAGAGGCAGGCGGGATCAAGATCGCAGAGATGCTCATCTTTCCCATCAATATGTTCCGCCCATGGGGTATATGCCACCCCCGTTACCCCCTGGGGCTCCACCATATATTGTTGCTCCACCAGCCGGAAGAGTATTTCCTGGCCAAATGGGGTTTGGTAAGTCTACTGCATGGTGTCCTATGTTAATTTGACAATTTGGACTAGTTCTATTGCTAATATATTATGTTACAGATATGTCGCCTCCCTTTATCTACGTTCCAACATTGCCCCCAGAGTCTTTCAGGCCTATGCCGATAATGCCTCCACCGCCGCCTATGCTTTTTCCTACTAGTGATCCTTTACCCAGTTTGATTGTGAAACAGATAGATTATTACTTCAGGTAAATGTCATTTGGAACTCATTTGAAAGAACTGTGATTTATTGTTGCTTTATTATTAGTTGCTAAAGCAGTTCCTTACTTTGTTCCAGTGATGAAAATTTGGTAAAAGATAATTTTTTGAGGTCCAACATGGATGATCAAGGATGGGTACCCATCACTTTGATTGCCAGCTTTCCACGAGTAAGTGTGAACGATTCATGTTATCTAATCTCTCTTTTATGCAAATAGTTTGAACTATATTGCTACATAGCTGTCCCATATGTATGCCTTTTGATGATAATTAATGCTCATATCACTTAGTCAAGCATATCTGGATGATAATGGAATTTCTTTTCCTCCTTTTTCTTTTCTGGAATTGATGTCCAAAGTTCTTATTCCTATTTTGTATTGCAATTGCAAGCTCACTCTTAGAGATGATCTTAAGATATCTAAATTGATATCATCTTGAATTCCCCTGGGCATTTTATAACCTAAATGACCATCCCTTCTTGCACGAGGATTTAAACGAGGACTAATTCTCTCAATTCTTTTGTTGCATTCAAGAAAAAGAATCTTTTATGTCAGCTGTGCCCGTCCACTAAATTGCTTTTGCTTGCTATATGATTATCATTTATATGCTGCTTTTCATATTTGTGAAGTGTTCTCCAATGCACAGATCAAAGTTGTCTAGTGGTCTTCTTTTCAGGTTCAGCAATTGACATACGATGTCCCATTGATTTTGGATTCTTTGAGAAATTCGACCATTGTGGAAGTACAGGTAGCATTCTATGATATGGATTCTGAACTTCAATTTTGTCAAATTTTAGCTCGATAAATCTTCTTTCAATTATACATTTAACGTTTTGTCACATGTGATTCCATGTGTACATTTGTTCTATTAGAATTGTGTCATGTTGGATAAGAAAAATTCATCTTGCTAATTGCCAGTCCTCGAAGGTTTAAATTCAGAACCTGTCAGTCTCTGCTGATTATGGAAAATTGAAAGGAGCCATGGCAAAATATTTTCGTCTTAGTGGTCTTTGTGCCTTAACTTGCAGGGTGACAAGTTGAGGAAGCGTAACGAGTGGAAGAAATGGTTGCACAATGCTGTTTGGTCTAATACTAATTCTGGCTCACACCCCCCTGGTGCCTCACCAGAAAATGTTCTAGCAACCTCCTTCCAGAAGGTCTCACTGGATGATGCTACAATTGATGCAAATGGTACTATGGATGGTTAGACTGAGATGTCTCCATGTAAATATACATCTGATGAAACGACTGCAATGTCACAATTGGCTAATGGAGGATACTGTAGAAGACATTCGTTCAATGAACATATGAAAAGTTATCTGCAAAGAAAGTTTTGCACATACAAATCAAGGTTGGTCTAGTTTGTCTTAAATTTGAAAAATAATGCCAACTATGTGAGAAAAATATCCTATTTGATAGTATTTTTCTTGAATGACCTGTGCCTGTTTTTCAGGAGGCAGCTGGTGGGGAGAGAGAAAATAAGCATATGTAACTTATTAGACTTAGAAAGATGGGGAAATGAAGTCAAGATGAAAACTGAGCTGACATTATATTAATACAGAAATGGCTATTTGATTTTTTTTTTTTTTTTAATTATGATGTGGATGAACAGTGGTTTTCTGGATTTGGTATGTACTTCTGGAGAAACATTTTGAGGTGAATTCTATTCGTTATACATGGTCTTATGACAGAAAAACCATTCTGAAACACACAGCACAAGTGCTCCGCCAGCATAAAAAAAATGTGTAGCTCTGATTTATTTCGTGTTTTGATACTTTCCAAGTTCTCTTGATTATCACTATAATATACTCTCCCATATTTTATAATTTTGACATTTATCATTTTGTTCATTTCCATTATACTCACTCCCATATATCGGCATGCTAGTTTACATCAGTAATGTTCAGGACTCTATAATTTGTTGCATCTTAACCAGCAGTAATGTTGGATTATTATTGTCGATGTTGTGGGCTTCTTCGACAGATTATTAACTAAGCCTGTGTTAACCGATCTTTTGGTGTAAACTGTACATTCCTGTGTCTTCCTTGACCTGTCAAGTTTTTGATCCATTTGCACAATGATTGGTAAACCTTTGATTAGTCTCTGTGGTACACTACAAGCCAACTTGGGTACGAGTGTGCCAACAACGTTAGAGGCATCAGGGTTTTTGAGGGCCAACTTTAGATAAATGTTTGTAATCTCATTGAGCAACATTGAATAGTAGGCCGATGTTGGACATTGTTTTTGAAGTAAGAAGCTATATATAAGATAGTCATTGGACTTCAAAATGATGAGGCAATGCTGCTAGGTTGAATGGGCTATGGTTTGCATCAAGTTAGCCTATGCTAAGGACGTTCTAACATTGTTGTTAGGGGTTTGGTCCTGACTGTAGATATGTGTGGAGAAGCAGAAAGGAAAGAGACTATGAGCCATGAGCATTGTTAGGGTAGAGGTTCCCTTTTATTACGATGGCCTGCCTGACTGCCATGCTTTTTGGTTGTTGCCTCGCATTATAGTCTCCTTATAATTACAAGTTCAACGTCAAACTTTAATTTAAACTCATATTGCATAGGACTTACAACTATTATTTACTTATTCATCATTTATTTTCATCATATTATAATTTCAGCAATTACATGAAGCCAAAAAAAGTACGAATGTTATCAGCTTAGTTTGACAGAATAGTCCTAGCTTTTGTTATACCCAAAAGAGGTACACTACGACTCAGAACGTACATGTGTCATCCTCCTCTAAGAACTAGATGGGGGCCAAGCAAGTAGTTTGACCTTGCAAACAGAGCCTATGTTTGGCCCCCTTTTTTTTTTTTTTAAGTTTACTTTCAACCACACAATTTTTTATAACCGTGGACGTTCGGGTCAGTTTGCGCGCATCTCGATTAATTTCACAGGGTCCTGAAGTTTACGATCGAGTACTCACTTCAGTGGTCCTGATGGAACTCGAATTGATGACTATTGGGAAGCAAATTCAAAACCTGATCAATTGAGCAATCTTTCAAGGTTTTTTTTAATAATCGTGAATGTCTAGGCTAACTTGCGCGCACCTCAACTAATTTCACGAGGTTTTGAGTTTACTTTCAACCACACAATTTTTTATAATCGTGGACGTTCGGGTTAGTTTGCGCGCACCTCGATTAATTTCACAGGGTCCTGAAGTTTACGATCGAGTACTCACCTCAGTGGTCCTGATGGGACTCGAATTGATGACTATTGGGAAGCAAACTCAAAACCTGACCAATTGAGCAATCTTTCAAGGTTTTTTTTAAATAATCGTGAATGTCTAGGCTAACTTGCGCGCACCTCAACTAATTTCACGAGGTCCTGAAGTTTACAGTTGAGTATTTATTTCAGTGGCCCTGATGAGACTCGAACTGGTGATCAATTGTGAGTAAATATAAAGTCTGATCAATTGAGCAACCCCTCAAAGTTAAAAAAAAAAGAGCAAAATATAAAAAGCAAAACAATCTCAATAAGTATTTTTTGGTAAAAAAGCACTTCAAACTAGAAGTGAGACCTAACCTTGAAAAATATAGAATATGAGAATTAATGATTGCATTGATGGTGTCTTGTCCCTCTACGTGGTTACAACCATTCTCACAATCTTGTTACACAAATAGGGGCATTTGATAGGATTTAAAAACAGCAAACATGTGTCAAACATTCATTGAACAGTTTAAAAAAAGACCTACACAAATGATGACATGCAACACCTATCATCAAATCCTATCAACTACTCCCGTTCGAGTATTTTAATTGTCATCATTGTGATGCAGGTACCACCCTCCACCAATCAGAGCAACCATGTTCTCTAAAAATTGAGTAACCCAAGGAAGATAATTGTAGCTCGACATGGTTAAGGCAGTTCGGAAACGTAGCTTCACCTATAAAAGGATGGATCATTTCCCTCCCAGGAGGGCATGGAAAATTAGAGAGACCACAAATAGATCAGCCCATACTAAATTCATTTTGAACTCATCAAAACTAAAACCTTATTAAATCGATTAAAGAGTGCCACGTCACTTTTTTTTTTATCATCAACAACATCGGTCAAGACTCAAGATCTTAGGATTTGGCTATCTAGAAATAGAGAATAAATCATAAGGTATGAATTGTCGACACTTCTAATCCCACATTGATGGAACATCAGCTATACAAATTTATAGTTGCAACATAAGCTCGTGAAAATTGTAGTAACAGTGAGTGAGTGACAACAGTAATAACAAATTTATCTTTATTTTTCATAAATTTAAGCTCAACTATCTGATTTTATTTATTTATTTATTTATTATTATTATTATTATTATTTTTGACAATTCATTCATTTCCTGGGTAAATTTATTGAAGATTCAAAATATGTAAATCGTTACAATCTGTACAGATTATATTAATTTTGAAATACCCTTTTTTATTTTTTCCTGGGGAAAATTTAGAACTTTAGTGTACTTAATTCGATATGATTTATTTTAATCCCTGCTTGATGTTCGTATCTAAATAATATTACAATAATAGATTATATTAACTGCATATCATCAATTAATCCATTGTCGTCCAGCGGTTAGGATATCTGGCTTTCACCCAGGAGACCCGGGTTCGATTCCCGGCAATGGAATTTTTTAAATTTTAAGTTTTTTCTCCAGTAGGTAAAGAATTTTAATGGGATCCTTTGA